>PVHP010011826.1:0-44318 GCA_004024765.1 Zapus hudsonius
CTGTGAGCCCTCTTGCTGCTCCTCCTCCCCCTGCCAGCAGTCCTGCTGTGTGCCCCTCTGCTGCAGGCCTGTCTGCTGTGCTCCCATCTGCTCTGGCTCCTCTGCTTGCTGCCAGCCTTCCTGCGGTGTGCCCGTCTGCTGCAAGCCCTGCTCCAGCGTGTCCCTCATCTGCCGCCCCGTGTGCAGACCCGCCTGCTGCATGCCCACCTCCTCCTGCTGTGCCTCCTCCTGCCAGCCCGGCTGCTGTCGCCAGTCCTCCTGCGTGTCCCTGCTCTGCCGCCCCGCCTGCTCCCGCCAGGCCTGCTGTGGCCAGAAGTCCAGCTGCTGATGGGCCTGTCCCATGGGTCCATGGACTCTGATTCCTCCTCTGGTCCCTCTCAGTCTGCTCCTCACCTAAGATAAAAGGACAAGACTCTAAGTGTCCTCAGGGTTGACCTGACCTCTGCTGGCCTCCTGGGAACTCACCTGCCCTCTCAGTCTTTGTCCCTTCCCCCTCACCCTCTGCTCTGGGTCTCTTGCTCCCAATGTGTGCTAGTCAGAAGCTCATGGGTTCCAGTCAAGTCTTCTGACCAACCTGGTTCTCCTCTCGTGCTCTGGGACTCGTGGTTTGAATTGACTCCTGTCGTCATCTGCCTCAGATGTTTCTAGGAGGTAGGGACTTAGTCCAGCAATCATGAGAAACGCCAACTCTCCTGATCGTCACTAGTGGCGCTAAAAAGCCAAGCTCCTGCCCAGCTCTGAGCCCAGTGTGAACCTGACAGGATGGGGCTTTCTGTTCCCAGCCCCTCCCTCACCCTGCTATGGCTCTCTGACATCCTAGCTCAGCACTGGAAGGACTGGACCTTTAACACCTGCCATCACCATTCCTGGAAGACCCAGGGCAGGAGGCCCCCTCTTCTGGCAAATGACTCCAGGGAGGTAGGTGGTCCTCTCTGTTCCCAAAGTAACCAGAGCAAGTCACCCAACCCACACTGGAGCCAGGAGACACTACTGAAGTGGACCTTGAACCAAATCTGAAGACCACCTCCTCAGAAACAGAGACACATGGAATCAACTTACAAGTTTGTCCGGGCAGAAGCTTTCTAAAGAGAGTAAATTTGACCAGGCACCTTTAATCCCACACTTGGGAGGCAGAGGTACAAGAATCACTGTGAATTCGAGGCCAGCCTGGGACTACAGAGTGAGATCCAGGTCAGCCTGGGCTAGAGTGAGACCTTACCTCGAAAAGAAGAAATTAAAGAGAGAATAAATGTGCACACATTTCACACATCCACACTAACTGCTGTCATAATTGAGGTCCCTTTCAGTCTCTTCCACTCCTCTTAGGCTAAAGGTTAATGGACTCCTGCTGGCTGAGTGGTGTTTCAGATGTGCATTGTTTATAATCGGGCAGCGTTGGAACTGCAGAGCTTTGGGGTCACGGTCTAGGACTTACTTTTGATTCACTGTAATAAAACATAATAAAACCTACCATCTAACTATTTTGTGCACAGTTCTGCACCATTGCGCGTACATCACCAAGGCCAACCCCAGGATTTTCTAACTGTACCAAAATGTTACCCCATAAAGGAGTAATGCTTTGCTCCTGCTCCCCAACCTCTGACACCCTGTTCCTTCTGTCTCTGTAAACCTGTCCCCTCTGGGGACCTCACATAAGCAGAGCTGTGCAGCTTCTGTCTCTCTGGCCTGGCTTGGTTCACTGGGCATCTCTACTCAGAGGACGCCCTTCGTAAAGGCTGAACAGTATTCCACAGTGCACATGCGTCTCTCTCATTCACTCCCCTGCTGGTGGGCATCCAGGTTGCTTCCCCTTGGCTGGCTGAACACTTGAGTACTCTCCCAGAAGTGATGTGCTGGGTGGGTGACAGTCCTGGGCAAGGGGGGGGGGATGCTGGCTCAATTCTACCCAGAGCACTCTGTGACTCAGGGTCTCCCCATCCTCCAACACCAACACCACTATGATGTGCTTGGTAGCAGAGGTCCTTTGACTCCAGCTCAGCAGAAGCTCGCGCCAGGCAGATCCTGACCCACCTCCCATCTGGAAGCCATCCGCCCCTCCCTCTCACTTGCTCAGCCCTCCTGACAGATCAGCCTCCCTAGCTCCAGAGCTCTCCTATCAGCTACACTCCTCTCCATTTGCCCCGCCCCATCTCTCATAAGCTCCACCCACTCCCTGCTTGGTCCTGCCCTTTTCATCAGCCCCACTCCTCCTGTCAATCTTTCCTCCTCCCATTAGTCCCTCCCCTCTCCTGTATCCCCATCCCCTCCCAGCCCCCTCCTCCCCCACCCCTGACCCCTCCGCTCTTGTCTGCTCTCTGCAGAAAAATGAGTACCTGCTTTCCCTGGTGGCGGAGGACAGGGACTCGCTGCTGCTGGGCCTGCGGTTCTCGCCCACCCAGCTGCACTTCCTGTTCCTCAGCGAAGACTCAGCTGGTGCCTGGCAGACCCGCGTGTCCTTCCGCAGTCCCGGCCTCATGGACAGTCAGTGGCACACACTGATCTTGGCTGTGTCCCAAGGATCCTTTTCTCTCACCGTGGACTGTGGCAGCCCAGTGGACATGTAGGTACTGGGACGTAGGGTCACGGGGGTTGATCACGTTGTGTGCTGGCTGACAAGCCTGTCTTCAGTGGTCATGGTGCTGAACCTAGTACTGCCTGGTGAGGTCTGAGCCCCAGGCAAGCCTTCCCCTGCCCAGAGCCAGGGCAGGTCCTTACATGGCAGGCTGTGATCATCTTAGGTGTGGCCCTAGCGGCAGGTCACTGACAGGGCCTTAAGAGCAAGCAGGCTGGTGGCCATGGGGATCTAGTGAGGCAGGCAGGTCCAAGCTAAGAGAGTCAGGAGGAGCAGGCCTGGAGCAGGTGAGGTGGAGGAAGAGCTAAGGCCCTAAGACTTCAGAAGCCCTGAAGACCAGCTGAGAGGTGCAGGCCAGGCACGCCTGGTCCAGAGTGGAGGCAGGCTTTGTGCAGAGGACAGGCTGTCTGAGACTCTGGCCAGGAGCTGAGCTCTGCTGCCAAGACTATAGAGGGAATGAATGGTGCTTTATGAGAGTAATGTCATGGCCAGGTAACACCCTGCTCTCCTGCAGAAGATCCAACCATATTGTCCCCTCCCTCAGGCTCCCCTCTTACAAATCACTTCCAAAACATACCATCTCCATGGAGGTGACTCCTCCATCCTGAACCATGGCTCCACTCCTTAGGCCTTGGTGATGGCGCTCATTGGTGGCTGTGTGGATGGGACCCTAAAGCAGGGAAAGCCCCTGGAGGTTCATCAGGAGAAACAGAAGCTCCAAGCACCTTGTCCCCTATCCTAGGGTGAAGTATACCAGCTCATGATCTCCTTGGGTCTATAAATGTACCCTTACCTGGCAACAAGGTCTTTAAAGCAAGGCACGATGAAGTCCTGCTGAGCTAGGCTCTCCTAAGGGTGGGGGCAGAGGTGAGAGACCATCTGCAGCCAGGGACCCCCCTCTGGGGGCTGACAGAATCAGAGGTCCTCCTCAAAGGAGGTACAGCCCCTGGACCTCAGCCTGAGGGAGAATGAATGTTGAGGTCGGCTGCTGTAGGGCCTTTCTTCATGGCTGCCCTAGGATGCTCAGGCCCTTTGCCCACATCTTTCCTTTTACAAACAAACAGAGAACAACCCTGATCTCCCATGAGTCTTATGTCATCCACTCGTGTTTTAGAATGGCAGATGTGCCCTTCCCAGCCACACTGTCGGTGCGTGGAGCCCGGTTCTTCATCGGCAGCAGAAAGAGAACCAAAGGCTTGTTCACAGTGAGTATGGAGGGGTTGCCAACAGTACCCCAGCCTGGGCCCATGTGTTCCCAGCCTTGTGGAAGCAATGTGTTAGTTAACAGACTGTCATCTGTGATAAGTGGGGACCGTGAAGGTGCCCTGGGGTCTAGCACAGGGCCCTTGCACTTGCTGGAACAGAACACTCTTTCCTGAGGCTGCTCACAGGTCCTCCTACCACGGAGTCCTGTCCCTGCCTCTCTGATAGGCTGATGCCTGCACCCAGCCTTCCCATCCCTAGTGTGAGACTCTGCTATCTCAGCTCTGCCCAGCTCACCTGCTATGGTGCTCACTGCCTGCCTTCCCCTAGGATGAGGACTGGGCCTCCATTGCTCAGAGCTGTGGTTCCTTGTGGTGACAACAGTACCGGAGCCATGCCTGACACATAGCAGCCATTCCTTGAAAATGCATTGATGTCACGCTTGGATGGGTGTTTCAGTGAATGGATACATGGACACATGCATGCATGCATACATGCATGGATGCATGATTGGATGGATGGATGGTGGATGGATCAATGGACCGATCGATGGATATGGATGAATGTTTGGATGGACGGTGAGACCACCTAGTCCACAAGGACAGTCTCTTCTGTGCTGAGAGCAGTGAGCAACTGTCCTGCTCCGTTCCCAGCAGCCTTCCCAGTAACCCGTATGCAGACTCCCCTTGCTCTGCAGGTTAGACCCTTGGGAAGACATGGGCCAAGTCCTCTGTTCCCAACCCTGATAGAGCCCGTCTGAGTGGCTGTGTGTCTCTTTGCAGGGCCTGATGAGGCAGCTGGTCCTGTTGCCTGGCTCAGATGCCACCCAGAAGCTGTGTCCCAGCAGGAATGCCCAGCTGGCTGAGCTGTCCATCCCCCGGGCCCTGCAGGGTCTCCTAGGGAAGCCGGATGATAACGAGGTGCTGAAATATCCCTATGGTTAGTAGGCAAGGCCCACTCCTCGCCCCCCCCCAAACCCCAGCCCCTGGGCCCTAGAGCAGGGTTTCTTTCTCAGCCTCTCCAGCTCTCAGTGACAGGAGGGCAGCTATCACACTGGCTGGAATATGAATGAAATCCTTTGTGCTGTCCAAGGGTAAAGTTGCAGTGCTGAGCGGTTTCTTAAAACCACACCCTGCCTTGGAGAATCTGACCGCTCTACTTCTGATAGCACACACACGCACACACGCACATGCACACACCTCTGTAGAGAGAAGGTGAGCCAAGCCTCTGAGGCCCAGGATTCTCACTTTCCAAGTCAGAGAAGACCCCACCTGAGCGCACGTGGCCCTTAACTTTGGCTGTGTCGTGCTTCACTGAGCACAAGTGGTGCCATTTGGAAGACATCCCGGTAAGGCTGGGGAGTATAGCAGGCTTGGCTCACGAGTGGCAGGTGAAGGGATAGAAAGCCACACCCTCTAAGTGGACAGTGGGAGAGGCCAGCTAACCGGATAGAGAAAGTCAGAGGGTCCTGCTGTGACCTGGCCCTGGGGTGGCCTGCCCTAGCTCACTTGAGTCCCACCTATCCTGTGGCAAGGTGTCAAGGGTCACAACATCCAATGCTCCCTCCAGTTACGTGTGAAGGCAAGGACAGGACCTCTAGGCCTCTGGTGGTGACATTCTCTAGGAAGCCCTGACATGCCAGCGGCTTTCTCCTGGTCTTCCCTACAGAAGCTGACATGAAGGTGACCCTGGGACCCCGGCCACCGTGCACCAAGGCAGAGGACACCCAGTTCTGGTTTGATGCTGCCCGACGGGGCCTGTATCTGTGCGTGGGCAGTGAGTGGGTCTCCGTGTTGGCAGGTGAGGCCAGGCCTGATGTTTGCACCCCATGATGGTCTGGTCGCACAGAGAAAGCCGGTATGTCCCAACTAGGAGAGAGAGAGGCCATGAAGGGGTCACAGGTCACTTATGAAAATGAAAGGGCATCTCTGTCATGGAGCAGGTGACAGCCAGAGTTGTCCAGACAAGCCAGAGCACTGCCTCCCCCAGGCATATCCTGCCCCAGCACTGTCCTCAAAGCACACTCGGACCTCCCTTGACCCCTTCCCTCAAGGGTCTCGGTCCTAACCCCCTTGCCCACAAGGCCATAAATGAGATGGGCTATCTCATATCTTTTGTTTAAAAAAATTTTTTACTTACTTAAGTATTTACAAGCAGAGACAGAGCGAAAGACAGAGAGAGAATGGCTGCACCAGGGCCTCTAGCCACTGCAAACGATTCCAGATGCATGCACCACTTTGTGCATCTGGCTTTACGCAGGTATTGGAGAATCGAACTTGGGTTGTTGGGTTTTTCAGGCAAGTGCCCTAACCACTGAGCCATCTCTCCAGCCCCTAGCTCATGTCTTATGGCAACCCCTTCCACAGTGCATTCCAGCTATGAGAAAGGTAAGCTGGAACAGAGACAGATGTTCCAGATAGCACTGTGGGACGTGAGAACCCATTCCCATTGGCCGGGCACGAGTCACAGACCTTGTTCTCCGTGGCACTTTACCCAGGGCACATTGGGAGATGCAGTGAATCTTGGGGACAGTGGGTGTAGAAACTCTCTCCTGCCTGAAGCACTGAGGCTGTGCGGACCCCAGACAAGAGCAGCCTCCCTGCGACGGGCCTTTCCTATCAGCATAAAACAGGGCTCCTGGGAAAATCTCCTTCATGCAGAGCCCAGAGCTCAGGCCTAAGAGCTGAGTCGTGGCTGAGGCTCTAGGGGTCACTCCGAATAGGGCCCCAGGCTCCACTCCTGGTGTGCTGACCAGATCCTCGTCCTCCCATCCCAAGCCAAGGCCAAGCTGGACTACGTGGAAGAGCACCAGAGCCTGCACACCAACTCAGAGACATTGGGCATCGAGGTGTTCGGCATCCCTGGGGTGGGACTCTTCGCAGCCACAGCCAACCGGAAAGCCAGGTCTGCCATCTACAAATGGACCGATGGGAAGTTTGTCTCCTATCAGAATATTGCCACCCACCAGGCACAGTCCTGGCGACATTTCACCATTGGGAAAAAGGCAAGTCTGCGCAGGTGATGGCCCAGTCCTTGCTGGCGGTGGAGGAGAGGGGGGAAGGAGCCGCCTGTGGGGTCTGCAGCTAGAGCCCTGAGAATGTCCCTTCTCTGTGGCTGTACAGGTCACGCACATGTTTTCTGTCCCCCAGGTCATGGAGGTGTGTTTGTCACACAAAGTATTTCCTGAATGTAGGAGTTTTGTTTAGATTATTTTGCCTTTGATGGACATAGAAGGGTACTAAGGATTTTAACGACTGTTGATGTCAGATCAGTGCAGGTCATGAGCTCCCCATCATCCCTCAGTAGTGCCTGACAGAGAGTTGCCTGGCCCTCTGTGTCTGCATCAGACACCAGGCCCCAGGCCCAGATCGAAAGAACTAAGAAGGCCCGTTTTCTTTCAGATCTTCCTGGCTGTGGCTAACTTTGGACCAAATGAAAGGGGTCAGGAGTTCTCAGTCATTTATAAATGGAGTCCCCGAAAGCTGAAGTTCACCTTGTACCAAAAGATCCCCACCCACAGTGCCCGGGACTGGGAGGCTTTCAGGGTGGATGGCGAGCACTTCTTGGTGGTGGCCAACCACCGCGAAGGTAGGAAACCATTCCTGGGACGGAGCATAGAATGTGTTCAGGAGAAAATTTTCATCTCATTAAAAAATACTTCTGGGTATGGTAGTGCACCCCTTTTAAAATGTATATTTTAAAAATACATTTATTTGTTTATGAGAGAGATGGAAGAGAGACAGAGAGAATGGGTGTGTCAGGGCCTCCAGCCACTGCAAAAGAACTCCAGATGTATGTACCCCTTTGTGCATCTGACTTTATGGAGTACTGGGAACCAGGCTTTGCAAGCAAGTGCCTTGAACCACTAAGCCGTTTCTTCAGCTCCAGGCGTATGCCTTTAATCCCAGCATTCAGAAGACTCAGATAGGAGGATCATGGAGTTCTGGGCCAGAGGGGCTCTGGAGTGAGTTTCAGGTCAGCCTGGGCTACAGTGAGACTTTGAAAGAAAAACAAACAACAACAAAAAAAAGGTACTAAGTCAGGGGCTGGGGAGATGGCTCAGTGGGTAAAGTGCTGTGTAATCATGAGACCCTGACTCAGACCCTTAGCACCACATAAGATGCCAGGCACAGGGGCATGCACATGCCATCCCAGTGCTGAAGAGGTGGAGACAGGGGATCCTTGGGACTCATCTAGACAAATAAGTCAACTCTAGATTCTACGAGAGACTCTGTTGCAAGGAATAAGGTGGTGAGGGCTGGAGGGATGGCTCAGCAGTTAAGGCGCTGGCCTGAAAGCCCAACAACCTGGGTTTATTTCCCCAGCACAGATGCACAAAGTGGTGCATACATCTGGAGTTCCTGTTTGCAATGGCTAGAGGCCCTGGCATGCCCATTCTCTCTCTCTCTCTCTCTCTCTCTCTCTCTCTCTCTCTCTCTCTCTCTCTCTCTCTCTCTCTCTCTCTTCCTCTTCTGTCTCTCTCTGCTTTGAAAATAAATTTTAAAAATATATTTTTAAAAAGAATAAGGTGGTGAGCAACTTATAGAGACAGGAAATGTTGGCCTCTGGCCCACATACACACATGTACATACACAAATGCATACACACACCTAGACATATAAAAGAAATACTATGTCATACCTGGCCCACTTTCTGGAGTTCACCTCTCATTTGCATCCAGGGTGACAATACATGAGCCCTGTCATAACCGCCTGCTCTCCTAGGTAAAGAGGACAGACAGGAGATGCCACGGAGTCCCACGGTGGATAGTGTCGCTGGTCTCCTCCCTGGTTAGGAGAGAGCCACCTTCCTTGGGAAGAGTCAGGCCAGCATGAAGGAGCTGATGGCAGCCAGGGTCACTGACAGGAGTGTTCTTGTGGATGGCATGCCATGTGCAGCCTCAGCAGAGGCAGATCTGGAAGCTGCTGTTGTCCCTCTCAGTGTTCTGGCACAGGCTCCAGAATGCCAAGAAGGCAGTGGGCAGCGAAGCCTGGGAAGCCTGGTTTCTGGGCCAGGCTCCTGCCACTAGCAGTGGCTGACTGAGTCTTTCCAATTATGGAAGTCCGGGAGTAAACTGGGTCCAAGGGGACAGCCACAGGGCTGCACTGAGCCAGCCCTCTCCAGACTACACAGTCTGCAGCCCACTCAGAAACCTAGGGAATCTGGAAACAGGCCTGGAGCCCAACCATTGCGCTGAGGGCATGGGGGTCCCAGGATCCCAAAACAACATTCTACAGGGTGAGTGCTCCAGCAGAACAGGCCTAGAGAGGCAGGACCTGAGGGAAGTGTCTCCCAGGAGCACTATGGGGAAGAACCTCTCAGAAGCACCATGGAGATAGCCTCTTGGGAACACCAGGAGCTTCCAGTCAGAACATAATATAGGAAGACCTGACCTGTAAGCACAGGGGCCGAGCTAGGAGGCTAGGGAGGTGAGCAGACTTGGGCAGGGACTTCCCCAAAATGCTAGAAGGCCATAATGGGCCTGCAGAGCTTTCTGGAAGGCTATGTGACCCACTGGGCTTTTCCTTCTGGACACAGCACACATGAAGGCCCAGAGGCTAGGATTGTTGTGGGAAAGGGATCCAGGTCTGCAGGGCATGTCTAGAGTGGCCATCTGCTTCCTAGTGGGCACAAGTCACGTGGAGGTCGTGGGGCAAGGCTTTGAGGAGGGCCTGCCCTGAAAGCCGCCATGGGCTATGGAAGGATCTTTTCACTCCAGCACTGATCTTTGGTCCCAGGTGACAACCACAACATTGACAGTGTTGTCTACAAGTGGAACCCCAGCAGTCAGCTTTTTGAGGCCAACCAGTCCATCGCCACATCCGGTGCCTACGACTGGGAGTTCTTCACTGTGGGACCCTACTCGTTCCTGGTGGTGGCCAACACCTTCAATGGCACCTCCACCCAGGTGCACTCTCACTTGTACATCTGGCTCGTTGGCTCCTTCCAGCTCTTCCAGTCATTCCTGGTAAGCAACCTGTGTTCTCCACAGACACCTCATGTCTGGAGCAATGCACGGGCAGCCAGGCAATAGAGCCGTAAGACCAGGACCAGTGCATCCTGCGCCCAGTGCCTGTCCTTTCCGGATGCCACAAGTCCAGACTCCTTCCCAAGTGGTCTGGGCCCTTACTGCTGTGGAGGCCTGCAATGCTCCTGAGTAAAGCCTGGGGACACGGCTGGGAGCATCAGGGATAGAGCACCCTAGGTTCCCACAGCAGGTGTCCCCCAGGCCACATCTCCCATGCTTTGGTCCATGTCTGTAGGCTAGGTCTTCGGCCCTGGGGCAGCTGGACAACTTGGTTCTGACTTGGGGCTAAGGGGACCAGGTGGAGCAGATGTGGTCTCCCCTGAGCTCCTTGGTATGGCATCACCACCGCTGGCAAGACTTGCTCAGGCAGGAGTGGGGGCACTCATGGCTGTGATTGCTGAGAGAAAACGAAGGAGCTTCCAAGGTGCATGACCTTGGTGGAAGGGGAGAGGGGCGGCCAGAGCATGTCAGCCACTCTGCATCTGTCAAAGGAGAGAAGCAGAACTCTTAAGCCCAGGGGAGGGTCCTGGCTGAGTGTCACTGAGGGAGCAGCACAGGAAGGGATGTTCCTGAATGAGGCAGAGAGGAGCTGTGGAGAGGACTCATGTGCGTATACAGCCTGAAGTCAGGGCTGTAGCGGGGAGTGAGTCTCTGGGGACATAGCTGTGTCTGAGGACCCTGGATTGGAGAACACACCTGGATGGAGAGCCTCTGCTCAGCCCTACTTGAGCTCTGGACTTCTCTCTCTTCCTAATTCCTCAGAACTCACAGAAGTCCTCATATATGCTTTGCCAACATTTTCTCAGTCTGCATCAATCCTTGTTGGCCTTGGAGAAGTCTTAATTTGCTTACTGTTCGGTTTGCATTTTGCAATGTCACAAATGTGAGCTTTGAGAGAGACAAAGCCCTGAGTGTGTCTTTGAGCCACGGGCACGTGCCTGCCTTTGCAGGGGGTGCCTTTCTGGAAGGGTCTCTGGCATGGGGCATGCACGAGTGGTCAAGCATTCAGGCCTCACTAATTCCCACCCATAAGGCAGACAGTCCTGGGGCACCATGGGCAAGGAAGTGGTTGATTCCGAAGCCATGGGATAAGATCTCACAGCCAGGCAGGTGAACAGAGGCTGGCTTCCAGCAGGGTTTTAGATGCACAGAGTGAGTAAGGGTCATTAAAAGAGCATTCCTGAGCCCTACCCTCCAGTCTCTTGGACCTCATATTAGAAATTCCAGAACCTTCCTCCAGTGGCAGAAATCTAGGCTATCATGCTTAGGATTGAGGGAAGAAGCAGTGTCCCCCTAGGAGGTCCCCATGATTTCTGAGAGGTTGTTAGGCCTGTAGTCCTGGGTTTCATCCTAATTCATTTCCAGATGCTTCAACAAAATACCTGAGGTGAGGTGACTTACAAACAAGACTTTTTTAAAAAAAATACTATTCTGGAGGCTGGAAGCCCAAGAGCTTCTGCCTGGCATCTGGCCAGAGCCACATGCCGCCCCAACTTGGCACAAAGCAGAAGGGTGAGCCGCTGTGGGCAGAAGAGGCAGAACAAGGCGTCCCTTACTGAAAAACAGCATGATCTCACTGTCACTTGCCTGTCACCAAAAGCAAGAACGTGCTCACTTTTCCCCATCTCCCAGCCCCCTGGGGGACCAAACCCCCACATGAGTTTGCAGTGCCATGAATGTGAGCTTTGAGGAAGGGAAACCTCCGTGCTCTGAATGTGAGCCATGGGGAAGTGCAGACCATAGCAACCCTGAAGTCAAAGGTCCCAGATGGAGCTGGGTGGGACACAGGGAGCCTAATGGAGACCCAGGAGGTTAGGCAGTGTGTGCTTCTGGTAGGAAGGAGGGCCGAGCAGGGACTGGGGAGAAGGTGCAGGCTGGGCCTGAGGCTCCATGTGCTGAGTGGAGGGTGTGGGTCTAGCAGAGAAGAAGCAGTGAGTCTGAGACCAGCAAAAGGGCCAGGCCAGAAACACTGTCCAGGGAGCTGCTGGGGTGTCTGGGGACCTGGTGTGAAGTATGGGTTTGCAGGGATCAGTCGCCATCAAGAACCCCAATGCCCACAGATGCAAAGCCAGAAAGGTAGGAATGAGATCCTGGCCTGGATAAAGTGATCGCTTCTTCTCCTGCCCCAGTACCCAAAGAGGGTAGGAGAACATATTCTCGGATCACTTGTACACAAACATACTTGTACATGCATGTGAACACACATGCATGCTAACACAGGCTTGCGTTGACACTGTTGAGGTGCTCTGCATCTACATTGCATGTTCTACACATTTTCCATCTCATGTACCCCCCCTGGGAGCGTGTAGCCAAAGTACCCCCATTTCATGCCAGAGACCCCAACAGGGCAGGGAGAGAGTCTCCCCATCACTGCGCTGCCAACTGCTGGCATCAGGCCCCTGTTTGGAATCAGAGCTCCAGATGATAGTGTCAGGCAGGCTCTCAACCTCTCCTGTGCCCCAAGTCACCAGGCCCTAAAGACAGCAAGGTAGGGACCCTAGCAAGCCTATTCACCGCCCAGAGGGTTTTGGAGCAAACCTAATCAAAACTACACTCTGGTTGCTGGGTTGGGGTGTGGCTCAGTGGTAGAGTGCTTCGCAGCATGCATAAGACCCCAGGATCAATCCCCAGCCCAGCGAAGACCCAGATAAGCACCCTGCCAGCAACAAGGTAGCCCACGGTCTGTCAAACAGCCTGTGCAGGTGGAATTTCACTTCCAAGTGAGCTTGCTGCAGGCTTCAGTCTTGCAGCTTTCATGCTTTGTGGCTTGGGAATTGGAGCTAAGAGATGGTAAGAATACGCAAGAACCACTCATCACAGATGTGCCCCCAACAGGATGCTGTTTGGCTCCTGAAAATCGGGGCCATTGCTTCCTGATACACACGTGTGCACACATGGATGCGCGGGGCTGGAGGTGGCCTGGGCGGAGTGCAGCAGGTACAGCTTTGAGGACGGGCATTGTTGGCAAGCAGTTGATTGGATGGGCTGGGAGCCAGTACCCCACCCCAGCAGAGCAGTCTGATGAAGAGGTTCTTCTCCCACTAATGTGCTGGGAAAACAGTCGTGACCTGAGCCTGAGGCTACACACCCACTGCTGCCCCATGCAGCCTGGGGACACTCTCTCACTTCTGAGTGGTAGGGTCCTGGGGCCAGGAGAGGGGTTTGGCAGCCTGGCCAGAGGCAAGGGCTGGGAGTCGGCAATGCCTCTTTGACATCTCCACCATCAGATAGTAACCTGCTGTCTTGGACAATATGAGTTTCAGATTAAAAAACAAACAAAACAAAAATGAGGTTTTTTTTTTCCCCAATTAAAGCATTTCCAGATATTGCATGGGATACATGATGGAAAATAGAAAATCATCTCTGGTGTTCAAGTAGACTGAGGTGTCCACAGTTGCTAAGTCAGTGTCCTGGCCCCAGCTGAGCAAAAGCAGCAGAGCGGCTGCCTCTGGCTCCACCCAACAGTACATGGGCAGGATCTGTGCCCTTCATACTCCTGGAGGGGGTCCCCAAGCAGTCATTGGAACCCCAGTTCCAGGACCCACCTCCTGGTGTGGGCCTCACCACTCTCCTTTGCAAAGCCAAGCTGTGCCCTCTTGTCGTGTGACACCTTCCTAGCTCTTGTGGCTTTCAGAGCCTCTGGCATGCAGCTGCCTCGCCCTTGGCTTGCTCTAAAGCACTAGCTCCCCAGTGCCCTTTAGCTGGAACCCAGGCCCCCCCAAGCTGCCCAGTCCTTCTGGTTCCTGCTCCCCAAATGTCCCCTTGGGGTGTCTTGCTGTTTTGCTATCCAGGCATCCTTCCACACCGATCCCTCTCCTTCCTCCACCCATCCGCCGCTCCTCCCAAAGCCACAGGCAGCCCCTTTCATGTCCCCAAGTGCAGGTCCCCGCCTCCTGCTCTGAGCTTCTGAGAGGCAGGGAGAACACCTGGCCCATCACTGAGGCTTAGCAGCTGGCCCGGTGCTGTCAGGAAGTTGGCACCCTTACACAATGCTAGAAGAGCCTGCTTGAGGCCTGCAGCCACCCTGGGTGGCACAGAGCAACCACTCCCGGCAGGGCTTTCCCTCTGAGTCCCTCCAGGCCCTGCTTCATCACGGCTGAGCAAAACTCAAGCAGTTCAGAGCTGGAAGGAATCCCTGACAATCTGGGAGAATATGTACTGTATGGGTGTGCCTGCACGCACATGTGTGTCTTCACATGTGTGCATGCAGGCAGGTGTGCGAGTGTGCATCTGGTAAGGACTCGTGTGTACACCGGTGGATGCATTCAGGTGTTGGTACACTGTACGCCCCTGGAAGTGTGTATACCTTGTATATGCATTTATGCACATGTGTGTGCGTGTGGGTGTGTATATGTACAAACACATTCAAGTATGTGTGCCTGTGCTTGTGCCATGGGCATGAGAGTGAGCAGTGTGCCTGCATGTGTGACATCATTTTCTCAGCACTCACCTGGGTGGAGCAAGGCTGTTACTGCCTGACAAGTGCCCGTGCCATGCGGCACCTGGGTGAGGGTCTGACAGTCATCTCTGTGAAGCAGTTACACAGAGGATGTTCTAAAGGTCCCACAGGCCCCGAGGAGCTCAGTGTGGAGAGCATGGGTGGTTCTGGGGCTGCTCCAATGAGGGTGGGGACAGCCGGGAGGAAATACTAATCACTGGGCCCACCCCAGGCTATGACCAGGACTCCTGGCCGCCTTGTCCTTGGGCTCTCTTTCCAGAGATGAGTCTCACTCTGTCTGTCACCCAGGCTGGTCTGGATTCATTCCTAGGACAGCCTTGGCTCTGGGTTACAACCTGCTCCTGCTCACAGCCTGGGCGACTAGGTTAGGTGGGCAGTGATGCCCTCTGCTGCCCATGGAGAGAATGCTGTTCTGTTTGGCTTAGAGTTGTTCTCTCTCTCTCTCTCTCTCTCTCCTCTCTCTCTCTCTCTCTCTCTCTCTCTCTCTCTCTCTCCCTCTTTCTCTCTATCTCCCTCTCTCTCTCCTCTCTCTCCCCCCTCTCTCTCTTCTCTCTCTCTCTTTCTCTCTCATTTGTTTGGTTCTTTGTTTTTTTTTGAGATAGGGTCTCACTCTAGCCCAGGCTGACCTGAAACTCACTGTATAGTTCCAGGCTGGCCTCAAACTCACATCGATTCTCCTACCTTTGCCTCCCAAGTGCTGAAATTAAAGACGTTCACCACCAAACCCAGGGAGCTGGGTTTTCTCTAAGCCTCTGACAAAGCTGGCCAGCAGCTTCAGGATGAGGGGATGGGGTCTAGAGGGGGGACAGGTAGGCAGCACCATCCTGAATTTGTAGGCAAGGAAGATTAGCTGACCTCTGCTACTATGGATTAAAAAGACCTTGAAGTTCCTGGGCTACTTCCCACATGGCCTGAATGGTGTGATGTGCCCCTTAGGCAGGAGACTTCTGGGCTCAGTTAAAGCTAGAAGAGATGTCACTGGCCCGAAGTGGACATGATCCCACAGCATGACTCGCTTGGACAATCTTGGACAGCTTGAGAATAGCCTGCCTGTGTCTTCCAGGGAAGCTCTAGATCCTGAGCCTGGTTAGCCTGGGGGCTCTGGCTGGCTTCATGTCCTGGGCAATCCTGCCCTGAGCTCAGGTCTTCACCCTTACTATCCCAGGACATAGGGGGAGGCATGATCTAGCATGCCATGGGAGCCAACCGTTAGCCTGCCCCACAGGACATGTGGTAACCCTGGAGTCACCCTCTCACAGATATGAAGGTGGGTTCCTTCCTGGTTCACAGGGGCTGGAGTCTGCTGGCCCTTATTTGTATTGGTCTATATTATGCAAGGAAACAAACCGCAAGTCTATGGAGAAAGCTAAGAGGAGGGACATTAAAGGAACAGGCTTGCACAGTTTGGAGGCCGAGACTTCCCACGACTCACCACCTGTGAGCAGGAGGCCAGGAGACTGGCCCTACCATCCAGTACCAATGGAAGCACCCCAGGGCCAGGCCAGCCCATTGTATAAGTCCCAATCCAAGTCCAGGCCAGAGAACCAGGAGCGCTGCTGCTCAGAGCAGAGAGAGGGCATGATCCTCAGGCAGAGCACAGTCTCGCTCTTCCTCCATGGCTTTATTCTACCCTTCCCTTGTCAGATCCTATGTCAGGGAGAACAAGCTGCTTGATATGTCCACTGGTTCCCATGCTGACCTTGTCCAGGAGGACTTTCCAAAATGCAACCAGACACCTGACATCCCTTAGCTTAGTTAGGTAGACACCAGCCACCCAGGAACAAAGCAACCCTGGCCATTTATCGGATCATCCGTCCTTCTATCCCTCCCTCTCTCTGTCATCCATCCTTCCGGGCTCTCTTCTTCCATCTTCCATTTATCCCTCCATCCTTCCATCTGTCATCCTTCCATCCACCCACCCTCCATCTGTCCTTCATCCTCTGTCCATCCTTCCATCCATGAACACCTTCATTCCCTTCAGCACGACCTACTTGGAAGATGCCAACCACATGCCTCACAGAGAGCAGATTTGGAATGTGATCGCATCTGGCTGTGGTCACTGGGCACCTACCACAACTTGGCCAGCGTGGTGCCTCCCTTGGTCTTCCCCAGAGCTCTGGAGCAGAGCTGTTGAGGATGGCATGCTCATCTCTTCTGTTGAAGCATGAGCTGATACCCCCAAGTCCCCTGGCTGTGGCCTGGGGGCCCCTGAGAACTGTCGGCATTGTCCATCGGCCACATTCCTTTCTGTACCCTGGCTCCAAGCCATGCTGTCTTCGTGGATAGTTACCTAATGGGGTTCCCATCTTTGGCTGCCCCAGGTTTTCTGGGAAAGTGTCCCTCATCCTGGACCTCCTGCTCCAAGGCATGCTGGGGTCTAGATGTCTCCAGCCCTTTCCCTTCTGTGCACGGTCCCCATTCACACTTCCTCCTCATGATCCCATGTTCAAATGGGCTTGCTCCAGGTCAGGGATGGTTGACCCATGGAGGACGTGAGCACAGGAAGCTGTGGGTCCTGAACACTGTTTTGGACCTGGGCTGGAGGAATCAGGATGTCTCCAAGAGGAGGAGCTGTGGGGGCCTGTGGGGCAGCAGCCAGGCAGCCACAGTGGGGGTCCTACAGAGATGGCCGGTGGTGGCTGGTGACCTTGGAGCGGTGAGGGGCAAGCATAACCATTGGGGGTTGCACCCCCCAGCTCACAGGCCCTCTGACTGCTCTCCTTCCGCCCTAGACATTTGGAGCTGCAGACTGGGAAGTCTTTCACATCGGTGAGAGGGTCTTCCTTGCGGTGGCCAACAGTCATAGCTACGACGTTGCAATGCAGGTACAGAACGATTCCTATGTCCTCAGCTCCGTCATCTATGAACTGAACATCACCGCACAGACTTTCGTCAAGTTTCAGGACATCCCCACCTGCAGGTATCCATCAGCTGGGCTGTCTGGAAGGACAGAGCAAGTGTGGGTGGATGATGCCAGGCCGTCTCTGTAGGATCCTCTCAACACTCCTCCCTCAATGCCTGTGGCTGGAGCAGGTGGTTAAGATGATGGGACCCATACCCCCATGGGTGGGGCCTGGCAGGTGTGAGCTCACCAAAGGAAGAGACAGCTGTGCCTCCACAGAGAGAAATGTCTTGTCTACATGACAAGAGGTCAAGTGCCAGTGAGGCCTAGGGCTTTGGACAGGTGTTCTCAGTTTATAGCTGCAACACACCCCTTCCTCCCCACCACATGGTCCTTCCAACCTGCAGTGCCTTGGCACTGATAACCCACAGCTCTCTTTACCCACACAGGGTGTCCTCTGGAAGGGTTTTCACCATCTGCAAGTGAAACACAGCTAATTCTGCACCTTTCACACTTCAGACACAGAGAACATATGGGCTGAGTTTAAAACGAGACCCAGAGCAGCTGCCACCCCAGAACGGAGCAGGGCTCCACCAGGCTTATTCATTCCTTATTCCTTTGGTGGCCTTCACGGCTCCTCCCGAGTGCCAAGCCCTTGCCTTGGCCTAAGAGATAGAACAGTGAAGGGATTGAGGTTCTTCAAGGACAAACTGTTACATGAACTGCCAAGTGCAAAGGAAGATGGGAGCTATGACATCACATGACTCACGGTCATTGTGTGTTCACAGCTGGCCACAATTGTAGGTGCAAGGGACAATACACCACAGGGCAATACACCCAGCTACTGACGGGGTCACCCCAGAAGCAAGGCAGCTGGAAATGCAGACAGGTGAGGAGGGACCTCCACTTACATTCATTCCTTTGAATCATTTATTGACAGGTGTCCACATGTTTACTAATGAATCGATCATACTATTTTTAAAAATATTTTATTTATTCATGTTTAAGCAGAGAAACACAAAGAGAGAGAGAGAGAGAGAGAGAGAGAGAGAGAGAGAGAGTACACCAGGGCCACCATCTTGTGGGTCTGGCATATATGGGTACTGGGGAATTGAACTCGGGTCCCTAGGCACCGGAGGCAAGTGCCTTAATCACTGAGCCATCTCTCCAGCCCCGGGCATACTGTTTTTAATTTAAAAGGACTGGGAAGATGGCTCAGTGGCTACAGCGCTTGCTACCCAAGCATGAAGAGCTGTGTTCAGATTCCCAGCACCCACATAAATGCCAGGCAGGCATGGCTATCTGCCTCAGAAGGCAAAACAGCCAACTAGAACAGCCAAATCGATGAGCTCTGGGTTCAAGTGAGAGGCCCTGCCTCAGTGAATATGGTGTACAGCAGCTGAGGAAGACATCTAATGTCAATCTCTGGCCTTTATCTGTACGTGCACACATGAAAACACACACACACTTAAAAATAAAAATAACCCTCAGAAAACAAGAGCAGAAGAGCAGGCACTGCAATCAAGAACCAAGCTCCCCCATGGGCTCTGGGGCTCTGGGCCAGAGTGGCCACTAGAGGGTACCATGATTCTGCACCAGAAACCATCTTTTTTTTTTGGTTTTTTAAGGTAGGGTCTCTCTCTAGTCCAGGCTGATCTGGAATTCACTATGGAGTCTCAGGGTGGCCTTGAACTCACGGTGATCCTCCTACCTCTGCCTCCCGAGTGCTGGGATTAAAGGCGTGCGCCACCACGCCCCGGCCAGAAACTATCAGCTAATCAGCAGCACCTGCTGAGTTTTAGAATAAAGCACCCTTGGGCTTTTGGATGGAGGTTTAGAATGAAACAAATGTGGGCTCGGGGAACATTGCAGAAAAGGGGGCGGAAAGATTATAAGAGCCACAGAATGGGTAGGAACACCCCCGAGGCACGATCCCCCACTACTCAGTTGGGACTGACGGAGGCCTTCATGACCCCACAGTAAATCCCATAACCTCACTGAGGAGGGCCCCAGGGAACCAGGAGCAGGGACCAGGTACTAAAGGTATAATCTGTTACAATGTATATGTAAAATAAAATTTTTCAAATGTGAAAAGGGCTGTGATTAGAAATTAGGTGCGGATATTAACAGAGTTTCATGTGCTGCGAATATACACAGTGAAAACACTAAAAAAGAATTTTAGAAAAGAAAAATAATTTAAGGGCTGGAGAGATGGCTCAATGGTTAAAGGCATTTACTTGCAAAGCCTGAGGGCTATGTTCAGTTAATTCCCCAGGACCCACGTAATGCATCTGAAGTTTGTTTGCAGTGGCTGGAGGCCCTGACGAACCCATACTCACTCTGTTTTTCTGCCGATTTCTCTGTCTCTTGATCACTGTGAAATAAACACTTTTTAAAAAATATTTTTAAAAAAGAAAGAAAAATAGGGCTGGAGAGATGGCTCAGTGGTTGAGGCATTTGTTTGCCTGAAAATCAGAAGAACCTGAGTTTGATTTCCCAGGACCCACGTAAAGCCAGATGTACAAGGTGGCTCGTGTCTGGAGCTCCTTTGCAGTGGCTGGAGGTCCTGGGTCGGTCTGTCTGTCTGTCTGTCTCTCTCTCTCTCTCTCTCTCTCTCTCTCTCTCTCTCTCTCTCTCTCTCTGCTTTGGTAGGCCTCCCCCCCATAGCTGGCTGGGCTTGGATGGGGGGGGGACTTTCACTCCACATGGCCTTTTCCCCCCTCCTGAACCCGCATGGCAGGAACTCTCTGAACTCCCTTCTCTTAATCAAATAAAGTCTCTCCAAACCTGAAAAAGAAAAAGAATTTGAATGAGATGCATCTCATGCAAGCAGCGCCGCCCAGTGCCAGGTTGGCATCCTCACACCAGCTCCCTGTCTCCACAGCGCTCTGGACTGGGAGTTTTTCTCAGTGGGAGAAGATCACTTCCTGGTGGTTGCGAACTCCTTCGACGGAAACACCTTTTCAGTGAACAGTATTATTTACAGGTAAGGACTTGCCAAAGCCCACGGTCCCTCCTCCCCACCTCAAGGACTCCCCTTCCCTCACAGGAAACCACCTGGTCAGAACGAGTCAAGGCCATTGGCCAGAGCATCACCACAGGTGCCAGGCTGCACCTGCTGGAGCCGACACCCTCAGGCCATGCCCTCAGGGCTAAGAAGTGTGCCACGTGGGAATTGCTGGTGGCTGGTTGTAACATCCTCCTTACCTATTTTTCTAGAAGTTTTCAAGTGTTAGAATAACAAGTGAGGGGTTGTTTCTGTTCCCAACATCTCATTGAAGGCTGGTGACAGCACTTGCCTACTTAGTTTTTCAATAGGCAGTTTTATTGCTTATTTAGTTGTCTTAAATGGATAAAAGTTCCAGAACATTCTTGGCTAGCTGTAGTCGTGGCCGGCAGTCCACTCATTCAGTTTCTTTGTTGTCTGTAACCTTGGTGGGGTTTCTTGTCCTCGTTCTGGGAGCTGAGCCTTCCGGATCTCAGTCACAGATGTTTAAGATTCCTGCATCTGTAATAATCGGAAGTGACGTAGGTCTGTGGCTTTCTCTAGGGACTTACCTTTAGCCAATTAGACATGGGCCTGACTTCATAAATACGTAAGACACTTCTCTCACTACGCCTGTGGCCAGGATAGTTGAAACAATAGTTTGTCTATTTTCTTCTGTAGGTTAAATTCATTTCTGGTCCTTGGACCTCTTTATGAGAGCTTCTTGAACAGCTTTTCCAATGTCTCCCAGGCTTACAGACTTATTCAGCTGGCCACTCTCTCGAAATGGCTTCAGTCACCTGGAAGTTTCTAGAAAAAGCATGGCTTTGCTTTAGATTTTCAGATTTATTTCTGTAAACTTTGCAACACGATAAAGTAAGCTTTAAAATGCACGTGGAAGAATACATTTTAAAGCAATGAGAATTTTATTTACTTTTATTATCGTTTGTGTGTAGGGGGACACCTACGTAGAGGTCAGTAGGCAACCTCAGGATGACTGTCCTTTTCTTCCTCCACCTTGTTTGAGACAAAGTCTCTCCTGGTTTTTGCCACTGTGAACTTCAGAGTAGCTAGTCCGAGAGCTTCAGGATTCTCCTGACACCTCCTTCACTGGTGTAGGCACATTGGGATTACAGATGTGTGTGCCACTGTGTGTCCAGCTTTATGTGGGAGCCGGTCATCAGTGCAGAAAGCACTGTAAACACTGAGTCATCTTCCAGCCTCAGAAAAACTGTAAAAGTACAGTAAGGAAGCCAGGCCTGGTGGTGCACGCCTTTAATCCCAGCACTCAGGAGGCAGAGGTAGGAAGATCCCTGGGAGTTTGAGGCCAGCCTGAAACTACATAATGAATTCAAGGTCAGCCTGGCCTACAGCGACACCCTACCTCAAAAAAAAAGAAAAATTATAGGAGGGCCTTTCAGCTTGCAAACACAGCAGGGGGGGTTGACAAAGGCGAGGAGATAGGTGATTGGGCCGCAGGTAGATTAATGGCTGAGGCCACAGAACCCTGTCGGTAAGAGTGTGTGATGCATGTGTGCTATGGTATGTGCAGATGCATGCTCACAGGAGAATGTTAGATTCCTCCCTGAGACAGAGGCTCTCTGCGAACCCAAAGGTGCAGCGTTCACAAACCTCGGGGATTCTTCTCTGGTCTTTGCTGCCCACGGGAGTTACAGGCACACATGGTCATATCCAGCAGTTTGCATGGGTGCTGGGGAATCCAATGCAGGTGGTTCAGGCCCTCGCGCTGTGCAGCAAATGCCTTTAACTGCTGAGCTATCTCTCCAGCTCCACCCCAGGGACCTGCTGGCCTCAGGGTGGGGTGGGGAGAGCGTGAGCCCTTTGGCTTAAATAGGGTATATCCTGGATGGAGGGCTGAGGTGAGCCCGCACCCACACACTCAGAACCACCAGGAGTTCTGATTGCTCTCCCACATATTTTAGGGGTGCCTAGGGGTTTGAGGGAGCTTTGGGGTCTTGAATGGAGCATGTCTCCCTCTGGGCCTCAGCATCCCACTTAGCAAGATAAGAAGGGCCCTCGGGCCATGGGTCCTTCAAGCCCAGGGCACTGCCCAGCACTGAGTTCCAGGGCATATTTCCAGGGAGGCCTGGACAAAGGCACTGATTGGCTAGTTTGTGACCTGGTGGGTGGAGCCAGGCTGACCCCCATCTCTCCACAGGTGGCAGGGCTATGAGGGTTTTGTGGCAGTCCACAACCTCCCCACCTACGGCTGCCGGGACTGGGAGGCCTTCAACACCACAGCCGGCTCCTACCTCATCTACTCCAGTGCCAAGGAGCCGCTCTCCAGGGTCCTGCGGCTGCGAACGGTCTGAGTGCTGCCAACTACATGGACCCTAGTACCTCCCTCGGGCAGATGGCAGGACCCACCCCTCTCTGCCCTAGAGCCTGCTGGGACTCCTGCCTGCCTCTCTGCCTCCTCTGAGCCGGCTCTCCCCACCTCTCCCCAGCCAGGGGCTGTGCCGGAGCCATGGTCCTGGTGACCGCTGGCCATGTTTCAGGTGACCGCAGGGTTCTTCAGTCGGAGGCCCAGGGTATCCCCCATCTTGGTGCTCCCAACCTGTGCCCAGCAGAGATTCTGCCTTCAAGGGCAGTTCCTATCATGTTTTACCTCAAACACACAGGGCCCCTGGCTGTCCTGTCAGACACCTGTGCTATACTGTGCAGCCCATTTGTGCATCACAGCTGACATCTATTTATTGTATTTTATCTATATGGAATATATTTATATTGCTCTTTACAAAATCACATCAGTGTCTTCATGGTTTTTTTTGGGGGGAGGGTTAACTCAGCAGCAAAGCATACCCAGTCACTGAAGCAGAGAGACACATCCTTTGCAGGGGTTTCTTCCCTGGACTTCAGTTTCCCTATAAATGCCCTGCGGCAGGGTACAGTCAGGAATCCTACCATCCCTGCCTCTGCCCATGAGGAAAAGGAATATCTTCCCTGGCTTCACTCCAGTCCCCACCTTCTTTCCTGTCTCCAGCTGGCTGGGGAATGCCAAGGCCAACTTGATCTTTCCCACTGATGGTGCTCTGGCCCTGCTCACAACCTCCTGGATGGTTCCAGAAGTGACAGTCCCACCAGGGAACATGGAGGATAGCAGTAAGGGCAGGAATGCCAGGCATGCCTCCAGGTGAGCAAGAGATGTTCCAAACCAGAGATTTTCAGAGAGAAACGGCCCTGAAAAGGCATAGGAACCGACAGCCCCGGGTCCTGGAAATAAGAAACAGAAACAGCAGGTCAGGCCAAAAAGGTGGGTCACACGGAGCCCAGTCAGCCTCCTCCTGGACCAGCTCCCAGATGTGAGGCTCCAAAGTACTAAGGGACAGATGGCAACCACGAGCCACACTGCCACCAATGCCACTCAGACATGCTCAGGGCCCTGCTGGACTCAGTGAACCTTTGCTGTGTTGGCCTTGAAGTTCCTGGTACCACCACATCTGTTTCAGAAAGTGGGTGGTTGCCACCTGGGCGTCCATTTTGGTATTGGTCATGGAAAAGGAAGCCATCTGGTGCAGGTGAGATGCAGTTCATGGGAAGCCTTGAAGGAAGAGAGCAGCCTGCTAAATGAGAAAAAGGCACACCTCCACATATCCTTTGTGTTTATTTGTTTGGGGAGGGGTTGGTATTTGTTTTTGGAGAGGTTTCTTTGGAGTTAGGTCTCACTCTAGCTCAGGCTGACCTGGATCTCACTCTGTAGTCCCTGGCTGGCCTTGAACTCACAGCAATCCTCCTACCTTGCCTCCCAAGTGCTGAGATTAAAGGTGTGTTATCATTCTGGGCTTTGTTTTCTTTTTTGCTTATGCACGTGTATGTGATGTGTATGTGTATGTCTGTATGTGTGTGGGTGCATGTACAGGTGTACAGGTGTGCATGCATGTGTACATACATTCAAGAGGAGGCCAGAGAGCCAGGCGTGGTGGCGCACGCCTTTAATCCCAGCACTCGGGAGGCAGACGTAGGAGGATCACTGTGAGTTTGAGGCCACCCTGAGACTACATAGTGAATTCCAGGTCAGCCTGGGCTAGAGCGAGACCCTACCTCAAAAAAAAAAAAAAAGAGGAGGCCAGAGGTTGGCATTGGTGTCTTCCTCAATAACACTCACCTTGTTTTTTATTTTTTGATACAAAATCTTTCCCTGAATCTAGAACTCCAAGATTTGGCTAGTCTCAGTAGGCAGCTTGCCTGAGGTCCTCCTGTCTCTGCCTCCCCAGCACTGGTATGATAGGTGCACAGTGTCACATCTGGCATTTTATGTCTCCAGCATTTTACCCACTAAGCCATCTTCCCAGCCCCAAGATTTTTTTTTGAGATAGCATCTCATGTAGCCCCAAGATGGTCTTAAACTCTTAATCCTCCTGCCTCCACTTTCCAAGTATTGCAGGTGTCTGCCATGCCCAACTTCCAGGTAACCTTGACAGTCTACTCCAAATGACAGATGTGACCAGCAGCCCCCAGATTACAGATGGGTGACAAGCCAGCCCTGGCCCTGAGGGACCTGAAATTTCAGCGGTGTGAATGAAGGAAGGTTTCTAGGAAAGCCGAGGGAGGAAAAAGCAGAGCTCAACCAGACCAGTGCAAGAGAAGAAAATCATGATTTTTGTGTCAATAATGCTCAACTAATCATTAGGTCATTTTAAGTACATTCTTAGAAACCAGTTTATATTCTTACTTGATGAGCTATTAACAGGAGAAATGATAGTGAGCTTCTTAATTCCCTTTGGAAATACTCCAAGGCTGAGTTCTTGACCTCACAGGAAAACTTCACTCACACGCATGAATGCAACAGGCTTGACCCAAATAAAAAATAATAATCATGAAGGGAAAACCACAGTGTTGCACTAAGTTAGTCCAAAAATTCAGTGACAATGCAATGGGGGGGGGATACAAGCCATTCCCCATTATTCAGATGGGTTGCTGTCAGGACTATGTGAGGCACCGCCCCCAGCCGATCATGTGGGGTGGTGAGGTCACCCCACACCCTGTCATGAGGTACTAGCAAGAGCTTTAAATCAAATCTTGGTGGGAAGAGAAGTTGGGAACAGTAGAAAAATGAGTTTGGATGGACGTTGAGTAGGGGCATACTATCCAGCCTCCTAGAGGCCCTATCCTGTGGTCCTGGGTCATGTGAGGTCCTGCTGGTGCCTCTTCCCCGCTTCTCATCCCGTCTCTCTCATCAATGGCACTGGTGAGGCAGGACGACACCGGTGCTGGGCACCCACTTCTAATGCCAGACACTAGAATAAACTAGACCTGTATGGGCCCCTCAGTGTGAGGTGGACAAAGGTTGGTGGTAGCCACCTGCAGGTGTCCACTGGCTTCTGTGTCAGCAGCTGTCCCGGGTCCCTGTGCTGCCAGTCCTTGCTGAGTCCCCAGTCATAGGGGCACCCTTACAATAAACTGAATGCTCTCTATACATGGCTGATTTGTTCTCTTTCTTTTTGTGTTTAAATTTATTTAGTATTTGTGGTACTAAGGCTTGGACCAGAAGCCTTGAACATGCTAGACAAGCACTCCACCACTGAGCTACACCTCCAGCCTTTTTTTTTTAATTTGAGACAAGTACTCACTGTATTATCCCTACATCAGGGAGAGGGAAACAGACAGCAGACATTGCCAAAACAGTGGGTACGAAATGGAGAGCAGCACCCACTCTCTGCCCAGAACTTTGCCATCCAAAGGCGTCACTCAGCTTTGGCAAAGACAAGCATCCTCTGTTCTTCTGGTGTGAAATAAATAAAAAGACAGATCCTGTGAGTCAAGATCTTAAGGTTACAAATGTAAGCCAGAGGGGAATGCAGGGAATATGCAAATATTTACATCAGGTTTACAGGCTGGGCTTCTGGTTTGTGTCTGCACTGATGGGAGCCGCTCTGTGCATGCTGCTGCCTGGACCATGAGCTAACAGCTCCCTGGGCTTGGACAGTGTGCCGGCCCAGGCATCTGTGGGAATCTTTAGTGATGGTCTTTGCAAAGTGTCCTGGGACAAATCCGTTTTCCAGTGTAATAACTTCCCGGAAGTCATAAATGTCTTCCTACAAAAACCCATTCTCTGCTTCTGGCTTGCAAGCTTCTCTGCCTGCAAACCAGGGGCCAGCCATGTTGTGACCTTCTGGCAGGGCTGGACACCATCTGTTCAGCTGTGCTGAAGTCCTGACTGAGGTCATTGCCCCTGGTGTTGGGATTGCCGGGTTTGTCCCTTGGCCTTATCACCAACTCAACCTTTGCCATCGCCCCCTCTACACACCTACATACATGTCCATACACAGGTATATGAGTGCAGACGCCCTTCCAGCCCATCCTGGCCAGGGACCGCATTGCAGACAACAGGCCGAGACCCTCCCCACAGCTTTGGCTCTCCACTGAGTGATGACAGATGACCCCATCTGTTTCCATGCTGAGTGTCCTGGAGCCTTGCTCCAGAACAGGCACTGCTCGGTGTGACAGAGTCCATCAAGACCATTGTCCAGTCTGATCCAACCCAGTCACATCCTGGTTCTTCCACCTTCTGTTTGAGCTTAACTTGACCCCTTGGCCTTGGGACACTGTCTCTGTAGAAAGGCCAAGAGATCTCTGCCCAGGGCTCTTGGAAAGACCAAGAAATGGGGGCATGGATGGCACATGATATACTCCCAGAGACTCTGTGAATGGTAACAGTAGTACCACGTCATCATTTCTTACCTGCCTGATGGCACCCGGTCCTTATGATCACATCTGGAGGAGTGTCACAGGCTGGTGGGCATAGCCCACACAGGAGTGAAGCCAGTCTGACAAAAGCGTGGCCTGGCTGCTGTGCACCTTAGGCAGCAGCCTGAGCAGCAGTATCTGGTCCTCAGGGTTCTGGAGCCAGAGCCCAGACCAAGGTGTACCCGAGTCATTTCCTGGCAAGGGCCCTTCAGGGATGCAGCAGGCCACATGGAGGACCGGACGTCTGCATATGAGCCACAGGGACACATGTGCGGCTATAAGGATACACAAGGGGAGCATATTCATTCACCGGGTGATGGTTCAACAGAAGAACCCTTCCCATAGTCGATCACACAGGAACCATGTGAGGAAGGCAGAGATCAGAGGCCCAAACCCAGGCCGGCAACCACCAAAAAGCTTTATTCTGGTTCTGTGAGAGCCTTCGCTTCTGCTCATGCGCAGATCGTAAGTGTTCTGCAGACATCTGCATCCCAGGCAGAGCACAGCACTGCACCCCTACCCCAGCCAGTTCCCACCTTCTCTGGCCTGTCACCTCAGTGGGACCACACTCACCTGCAGCTGTAATGTACTCTTCTTGCCTGGCTGTGGTCCTAGCTCCCTTCCTAGACCCCCAGCATCCCGGTCCCCCCCCCCAGGTTCTGTTGGCCTTTTGCTTGCTTCTCCCTTGAAACTGTTGTCATGAGGCTGAGGATATCACCATGGGAGAAGGCTTGGCTTGGCCAGTGGCCAGCAGCAGAATTGCCAGGCCATGGGCAGGTAGCTTGGCTTGAAGAGAAACTACGGGACCACCTTCCAAGGGGACTATTTTGGACCTTGCAATTTTTTTCAGGTACAAATCACCTCCCAACCCTAGAAATGTCCTTCCTGAGGTCCCCAGCAGGTGTCTGGTGCCACCGAACACTGTCTTGTAGTGAGGAGGTCAGAGGCCATGGGGAAAGACACAGATCTAGTTAGCAAACCAGGAGGACTCAGGAGAAATCTGTGTGTCTGGTAAAAAAGCAGGAGGGGATGAATGAGCACCCCGAAGCAGGAGAGGAGAGGAAGTCCACTGACTGAGAATGCTGAGCCCAGTCCTCCTGCCTCTAGTTCATGAAGGACAGACAGTGGAGGTATGACTGTGCCATGCCTGAAATGCCACCCAAGAGTCCCCTGTGGTTTGTTGTGTGGCAAACGTAACAACACCAACTCTTCCCATGAGGGCTCCTGGGGTGGCTTCCCACAGGAATCTGCAGTCATGTCATTCCAGCTCCCAGGCCTATGGCAGCTCTCGATCCTGGCCTCTCTCCCTCCAAGACAATAGCCTGGCTCTTTCTGTCCAGCAAGTGTCTAGGTCTGTCGTGCCTCCCTCTTCCACAAGGAACAATTTGGTAGTAGCACTGGCCACCTTGACCATAGAGAACACTCCCTGCCATGCTGGTGACAGCAGCCAGGGTCCCTTCCTGCTACATAAGGAAATGTGTGCATGGGGACATCTCCAAGGACTGTTCTACCCACCCTCCCAGAGTGTTTCTCTCTCTCTCTCTCTCTCTCTCTCTCTCTCTCTCTCTCTCTCTCTCTCTCTCTCTCACACACACACACACACACACACACACACAGGAACTAGCACTCAAGGACATGATAAGGAGGTGGCCATTTATGAGCCAAGGAGAGAGACCTGTGAGGAAGCCCCACTCCCACTGGTACCTTGTCCGCAGCCTTGCAGCTCCCTGAGCTGAGCAGATGCTGTTAAACTCAGCTCCATAGTCTGTGGCCCTCCCCTAGCAGGGGACAAAGGATCAGGATGGGGCTGTGTCCCTGTCCCTCACCTGACAGAGTGACGACATCTACAAAGTTCGCCTGTACTCCAGGCAGGAGAAGAAAGCCAGCCATGCTTCCTGAAGAGAACCTCTAAGGAAACCATAGTACTAGACTGAAGACACACAGATGTAGACAAGCCTTCATGTCCCTGTCTGACCTGACCAATGTGTCCCAAGGGAACACCAAGTTTTAAGGCAATTCTAATCAAAACCCCAAAGCCTCCCTTGCTAAGAGTGGCCATGAACATCTCAAAGAATGAGCATATGGAAAAACTGAAAAAGTGAAGAAAGATGTGGCCTCAGGTCCTGATCAGCAGCAAGCCCTCAGAAGACACAGCCCCTCGCTGGCATGGTCATTTAGAAAATCAGGCTAAGGGGCTGGAATACAGCCCAAACTTACCCCATACTTCTGGGTAAGGGGCAGAGGGACTTCAAGTTACAAGTACAGTAAGTAAAGATTCTAGAAGTTTGTCTCCTATTTAAAGGAAACTTTCTGAAGGTATAAATGAAATAAGTGAAGGGGAAGATAGGTATGTGCACATGGTTATACATTTTTAAAACACAAATAAGTGAAGTTGTGACACCAGCACAGACTGATGGTAGCATCAGCACAAAGGGTCAGTCCAGGTGAACAGATGTCACCACTCTGTCAGGGGAGGGACAGTTTGTCGGACTCTTCAGAACTGAGGTGATCAGAAAGACCACCAGAACAGGAGCCGAGAGTGTGAGTCGACAGTTCCACACAGACACCAAATGACTGTAAACAGACAGAAGTGATCCCAGGGCCAGCACCAAGGGGACGACAGACCAACAGGTGACAGAAGTGGCCCTCCCCAGATCCTTGTCCATGGCCACTTGACACTGAAAACAGAGGGAACCATTTCCTCCCTGGTGACAGTGAGGTGTGTCATGTTCTTGGAAAACCTCATTCCCTATGTTCTCATTATTGTGATTTCCAGCTGGACCATCTCTGAATCAAAGTGACTTTCAGCTTGAGTCACATGGATCTCAGGGGAGGGTGATGGGGGGAATCACACTGCCATCTAAGAGTCACCCCAGCCAGAGGCTATACGAGACCCAGAAGCCCTCAGGAGCCTGAAGACCGATGGGCCTGGCTGCACAGAAAAGCTACTCTGACCAGAGCCCCTAACCCACGCAGTCCACCACACTTGTGCTCAGAGTTGCTCACGGAACAAGCTGCTCATGTCTAGCTGAGCCTGAGATAGTGGGAACACTCTTCTGCCCCATTCACCATACAGGCAGAAGAGACCCTGGTAAGGCAAGGGCCCCTGTGTGGCCTAAGGTACCCACAGTGTAACAGAGACTGAACACTTGAGCTCCTGCGGTTCAGTGTGGAGGTGACCTCTGTTCACAGGTACCTGTCAGACCTGTCACCAACGTCTGCTGTGTGTACAGGGCAGACAAGGGGAGCCGCAGCAGAAGCTGCTGAAATTGCGCCTGCACCTCCTGCTCCATAAGGGTTGGTTGTTCACGGGGCCTTTGGAACCAGCATCCCACCCTGGCTGGCACGTGGGCATCAGTAGCCACTCTGTCTTGTCTCTGGCTTCTTCCCTCCCCTGCATCTGGGCCATCCTTTAATGCCCCCTCTTCCCATAAGCAGCTGAGGCTTTGGGTGTGTTTGTCTCTCAGCCCCTTGGTGCAGAGCACCAGGAAGGTGAGATAGCCCCGCTGGCCTCCACTAGGCCCCGCAACAATGTGTGGCCACTCCTGATAGCTAACATTGCCCAGCGGCGCCTGGGTGTCCACTCCCTTTCTGGACAGCATCGTTGCCATGGATACTGGTGCAGAAGCATCCTGGCCTTGTCCATAGCAGCTATGTAGATGGGTTGGGTGCTCTGGTCTGCTTTGACTCAGCTGGCCACTGGCTGTTCCTCTATCTGGTGTTCAACCAAGCAATCTGGTCTCTTGTTTTGACAACACCCAAGGCTTTGGTTCCTGGGTGACAATGTCCAGGCCAGGTGTCAGAGACATGGATTCAAGCCCAGGCTGCCTCCTGATCACATTGCTTCTTCTGCTGGACCTTTCTCCTCTGAAACAGAGCAGGATCCACCATACCAGCCATCATTAGAACAAACTGAAATACCCTCAGGAGCAAGCTGACCCCAGTAACTCTGAGGCTATGGTCCCCTCTTGGTGGGCAGCCCCATCCTAAGTTCTCCATACCTGGCTGTAGGCTGAATCTGGACCCCCCTCCTGTCAGAGCTTCCTGGCTGCACCTTCCCCGAAGGTCCCTCTCCTGCCTTCCTTACCACCCAGAAGCCCTTCCCAAAGACAGAGCTCTTCATGATGATTCTGACACTCAGAAAGCCCCCGGTCACCAAATTAGGGTTTCCAAGCCCATGATGGCAAGGCAGAGGGGTTCACAGCAGGTCCTCAGAGATGAAAGAGTTCTGCATCCTAGGAAAACAGCTGTCTCTGGAAGCTGGAAAAGTCAGGAGACAGAAGAGCCTGAGGCTCTCTGATCAGGAACTTGTTATGACATCCAGGACCATCTCCCATCTCAGGGTCTGCAGTTTAATTCTATCTGCAGACTCCCCTCTGTCATGCAGGACCACAGCTCAACTCTTGGCATGAGGAGGGGGCTGTGAAAGCAGAAGAGTCATGGGTGCCTGAAACCAATATATACCAGGAGATGTCACTCAAGATGAGGTGGGGTCAGAAGGGGGAGGCCACCTTAATCCTGCTTGTCTAGGCTTGAGTCTATGGCAGCCACAGGGACCCATGGCTGTCGAGATTCCATACAGACTTGAGAGGCCAGGGCCCAGGTGGTCACGTGAGCACTGAGCGTCCACCATGCTCACAGAGACCAGCTCTCCTAGGCAGTCAGGACTCCAGGAACAGGGAGAAAGGGGCAGAGCAAGTCAGGAATGAGGCCAGCAGTGAGAAGGGTTGCTGGTGTCCCAGGAGGACCTGTGGGCCTCACTGGGGAAAGAAGCTGCAGTAGATTGGATGGCGACAGTATTTGGCAAACCCTCATGACAAAAGCTTACAGGCCACTGTCTGGGCAACAGCTCTGTATCCAGTAGGCTGGTGATCAGACCCACCTGTCCCTTGGGAGCCAGGCATCAGGAACCAGTACCTCGGGAGCACCTTGTTCTGCAGGGGGATTCTAGCTGACAGAATGGGACCATAGGCAAGACTGTCTGCACATCTAGCCTTGTGTGTTAACAGGCCTCAGTGCTGGTGCTGGCCATCTGACGAGGCAGTCGGGCCTGGGACCTCCTCAACCACACCCCCTTAGGAAGTATCAAGGTCTGTGGGTACAATAAAGAAGGCTCTGTGGCAGGGGGACCACTGCAGGTAGAAGGAGAGACCTTCCCTTGCCCACCCTGGGACCTGAAGGGACAGATGGGTTAAATAAGAGGTGGGTGGGGCTGGAGAGATGGCTTAGCAATTAAAAGCACTTGTTTGCAAAGCCCGATGGCCTGGGTTTGATTCCCCAGTACCCACAGAAAGCAGGTTCACAAAGTGGTGCAAGCATCTGGAGATTGCTTGCAGCGGCAGGAGGCCCGGGAGCACCCATACACTCTCATATTCTCTCTCTCTCTTCTTTTTGTCTGCCTCTTTCTCTGTCGTTCCCAGTCTCAAATAAATAAAATAAAATAGGTGCTGGGCATAGTGGTTCACACCTTTAATCCCAACACTTGGGAGGCAGAGGTAGGAGGATTGCTGTGAGTTTTAGGCCAGCCTGGGACTACAGAGTGAATTCCAGGTCAGCTTGGGACCCTATCTCAAGAGAGAGAGAGAGAGAGAGAGAGGAAGAAGAGGAGGAGGAGGAGAATGATTCAAGTTGGTAGGTTTGTAGTAGCGTCACACCATGATTAAATTCAAGGTACCATGGTATCAACTGACTCCCAGAATCCCTGAAAATTTAACAATGGTAGTCCTGAGTCAGATCTAACAGTCAGCTGTCAACAGCTGGCTGAGCTGGTTAGAGACAAAGCCCTGCTGGGTGGCTGTAGTCCCTCCAGGACCAGGACTTGAAGGTGTCAGGGATGGCTGGTGTTACACGCAAGACTCCGCAACAGCAGATTTAAGCACGAAGAGATTTATTGGGGGTTCACAGAAAGGCTGAGAGAGCAACAGAGTCAGATTTGGAACTGTGTTCCAGGAGAGGTGACTCAGAATCCACCCGACTCCTAAATTCTGGGAGTGGCCACAGGCCCAGAATATTCCACCTCCATCTCAGTCTATCCAGGTGACACAGGTCAGAACCTAGTCTTGGGCACCTGCATCTGACTGACTGGTGGATGATAAAGTACCCTGAGGGCCCACTGACCTGGAGCCTGGGACAGTGGGTCTATGCTGCTGGCCCCTGCCTGGGGGACTTGGTCAGTAGAAGTGAGTCTCATGGGTGCAGAACCACCCACTGTGCCCAATTTTGCACCAGGAATGCTTGGGGCCCTGGTCCCTGCTTCTGCTCTGGGTGGCAAGGTCCCACTTGCTTTGCAGGACAGGGTGAGATCTAGAAGAAAGAGAAGTACAGGGCAGGAGAGGGAGAGCAACTCTTATAGACAGAAAGTGGGCAGGAGGGCCCAGGTCTCAAGAGGACTCCATCAGGGACCACTCTGGGTCATGGCAGGGGAGACAGGCAGGGCAGGGAAGAAGAGGGCCAGAGAGGATACAGGAGGGCGGAGCAGGGAAGGGTATGAGAGGGGAGAGGAGATGGACTCCCAGGCAGGAGAGTGATGAGTCCTGAGTCTTCCTTAAGGGAGATATGCTCTTTCCTCGGTCCTCTCCTCTTTCCAGTAAGAAGTACTCAGGGGCCCAACAGACACATAATAGGGGAGGGCCAGACCCTGATCTGGGGACAGCCAGCCTGACAGTGAGAGAAGGAGCCCAGCCCTGCGTGTCTGGAGAGCCCTGTGGGAGCCCATGCTGGGACAAAAGCAAATGAGAACTCCGCGGGATGCTGGTCTCACCACCCAGCCTCTGTCTACTCTTTGGCCACCAGGGTCACATCTGTGGGGAAAACCCTCCAGGCTAGTGACAAGCACTGGATATGGGGCATGTCTACTCCATGCACCCTGGGGAAGAAAGTCTATAGGGGCCCAGACACTGTCCGACCTGCACCCTCTGCCAAGTAATGGCCCCCCTTACCAGTCCTGCACAGCATGTCACACCACAGGACCTGTATCCTCTGCCTCACAGAGAGGGCATAAGACTGGACATGTCCTGGTCACGGGACAGACATGGCAGTTTCCTCTGAGCCCTACAGCATCACACCCCCTCAGCTGTGGCACTTTAGCCTCTTCTTTGACAGAATCCTCCAGGCCCAGGTGCTGGCCTCTGAACACTGAGCCACACATCATGTATTGACCACATCTGTACCACATGGGCCAAGCCACAGTCCACTGAAGCCCCCGGCCCTGCTCCTGGCCAGGGCTCCTTGCACAGAGCTCCAGCTCCTGCTCCTGGTCTCCAATGGGGACTCCATTCACTGTGGCTGGGCAAGATGGCCCACAACAACGGCCCTGCCCCCTGAGAAGCCAGACATGGGTGCTTGGCAGTTGGGAAGGGGTCTGGAATCTATTGTGGGGTTGTTTTTGTTTTTGTTTTTGTTTTGTTTTTATGTGCACCAGGACTAGAAAATCATGACTGCTCCCTGTGCTTTTCTGGCCTCAGGTGCAGAGTGGCTGACAGTCATATGACCACAGGCACCATGTCTCTAACCATATGGTGGCCGAATAATGGGACCACAGAGGTGCGGTGCTAAGACCACCAAGATCCCCATCCTAGGCAAGGCTTCGGACATAGTCTCAGCCTTCTCCTGTAGGTTGCCAGATTCCTTCCAAACTCACACCACAGTCGCTAACGTCTTCAAGCTTCTGACACTCAAGGGCCATAAACAATTTCCATTCCTATGTTACACCCAAAATATCTAAACTACCTTAGAATATAAACACATACAAAAAGGCAGTAAAAAATAAAATTAGAAATCAGCCATATAAGTGGACGTAAGATCTACCCTGAACACGAAGTAATACAGGTAGGAAAACCGAGCAATAAAGTAGCTCTGAGATTCCGAGCAGCAAGATGAAAAGAGAAAGTTCTTGTTGCGGCAGAAAAGAACTTTCTGGTTCTCCCACCCCCACCCCCACCCCATCCTTTGCAGAGGCCGATTTAGGTATCAGTGAGAGAAAAGCAAGGCACAGGAGCCGCCCATGTTGACGGGCTTCCACCAGCCAGGCACGGATGGACAGAGTGACAGGAAGCAGTGGAGGAGTGGAGAGTCATATTTGTCGAGTGACCAACACCACCCCTGTGGGCCAATGCCAGCTCTTCCTCAAGTCTCTATCTGTGTTTTCCTCCTCTCAATGGTCTGTAATTTTGGCACAAGGGCAACTCAAACACACCGAAAGCAAAGGTCAATACAGGCTACGCATTGCACTGACCACTCTAGAGAGCCCTGGGGCTTAGGGTTTCATTCTGAGAAAGGGCAACCTCCGCCTGTTCAGATGTACCTGCGGTACTAGGTAAACACGCGAGCCACTCCTCAGCAAAGAACTTATGGTGCCCCCAACAGGTGAGCCTGAAGCCACCCTCTAGCCATGATTGCTCACTTCCCAGGAGGACACGATCCTCGTGTGCACACATACACTTCTGGGGGGAAGCACCATGTTCAAGTGTGCACATGCATTCACTCCCCAGGGCACAGGCAAGAATGGCTGGCAGAGTGGAAGGGTTACAGAATGGCACCACAGGAGGCCTGGCTTTAAGTCCCAACTAGATCAGGCCCATTTACCTAAGCCTCGGTTTCCCTGACTGTCAAGATGGGTCTGATGGCTGCTGTGCCCAAATGACAACTGGGAAAGTGATTTTCTGGTTGTGCAGAAGCAGCTGTGACGTACCTCCCTGGGAACACCAACAGCACCGCCACCTGCTGCAAAAGCCACGGCAGCCGGAGGCAGTGGCTCACTGAGGTGGATGCTAGGGCACAGGGCTGGGGGACTCCTTGGAGACAGGGGTGCTGGGCACGGGGCTGAGAGGCTCCTTGGAGACAGGGGCACTGGGCAGGGACTTCAGGTACTCCAGGTGCCGCCTGGCATCCTCTTGGTTGTGGCGCACATAGTAGACGACATAGGCAATTACCATGGTGAACCAGCCAAACATGGTGACCAGCATGGCCACATCTGTGGTCTTGTGATGCGTGCTGCAGAAGCTGGCACCTGAGTCCAGCACCTGGATCAGCGGCTTCCCCACGAACTGCTCTTGCACTGAGGTGTGGCAGGTAATCTCATCCACAGAGTCGGGGTCCAGCTTCAGCTCCCACAAGGCCTCCTGCAGGGAGCACTCACAGTGCAGCGGGTTGTGGGACAGGCGGATCTTGGCACTCAGCTTGCCCAGGGCATCTTTTGGAATCCTCCGGATGCGGTTGTGAGACAGGTCCAGTAGCCGAAGTCCCCCAGCTAGGCCAGAGAAGGCTGTGGGGCCGATGGTCTCAATGGCATTGTGGGACAAGTCCAGCTCCCTCAGCTGGGGCAGGTGCTGAAAGGCTCCGTTGGGGACACGGGAAATTTTGTTGGCATCCAGCTTCAGAAATACCGCGTCAATTGGGATGTCCCTGGGGATTTCCTGCAGGCCCCTTGCACTGCAGTGGACTGCCACAGCTCCTGTGTGGTCAGGGCACTGGCAGACCTGTGGGCAAGAGCTGCCCAAGCGCAGGCAGAAGAGGAGGAATAGGCAAGACGCCTGAGTGGGGGCCAGAAGAGATGAAGGGGTCTGCCTGGTCCTGGAGCCCATCATACCTGGACCTGACCCAGGTGGCTCTTCTCTGCTGAGGCCAGCAGGTGGGTGTCCTTTCCCACTGCTGGGGGTGTCATCTAAGGCAGAGTCCCTGGCCTCACCCAAGGAAGAGCCATGTGCTCTCTGTTCTACAAGAGAAAAAGAGAAGGGGTGGAAGTCCAGCTGGGAGTAGGGACACTTTAAGGGAGAGGATGTCACAGGCAAACCAGGTGTCTGGGGACAGTTTAAGAGCACCCCTTAAATATACCTTACTCTGGAAGATTCCCTGGAGGAGCAAGGCAGACTAGGGCTGGCTGGGGACCCCGCCCTAACTAAGTGGTTAGCGACCCATGCTCTAGCCCTGGTCACTCACGGGGGTAGGGGGGTGGGGGCGATCCAAGGCTGGGCGGGTGCTGGGATCCACCCCGCCCCTCCCCCAGCTCCAGGACTGGCCTCCACGAGGGTGGACGGAGGGAACCGGGTCAGGCGAGGCAGGTGGCCGCACGCTCGCTCTCCTATCCTGGACACCAGGCTACCTGTGACACCTCAAAGATCGCACCATCCATAAAGCCCTCCGCCCGTCCTGAAGCAGCGGCTCCCGGGCAGGAGCGAGGGAAGCCAGCTAGCTCCCCGCGCGCGGGGCCCGGCTGGCCGGGGAGTGGCGGCGGGGCGCGCGGGGCGCGGGAGCTCCGCGGCGGAGGGGCCACGAGGGAGGGCGGGGGCTTTACCTGCGTGGCCGCGGCTGCTCCACGCTCTGGGGCCTCCCGGAGCCTGGCCCGCGTCCCGCCCTGGAGAGCGGCGAACGGCCCTGCGCCCACCCGGGCCTCGGCCAGCTGGAAAGGCCGGCTGGCATCGGGGCAGGGATGGGGAGGGGCGGGGCCTGGAACGGAGAAGGGCGGGGCTGGGAGAGGGGCGGGGCCGAGATTGATGTGGGCGTGGTTCGGTGGGCGGGGCGGAGAAGGGCGGGGCCTGGGATGAAGTGAGGGGCTGGATAGGGGTGGGGGTGAGTGAGGAGGGGTTGGGACAAGCGTGGGGAAGGGAGTGTGAGCAAATTGGAGGGTGGGGAGGGGCTTGGGGTGTTGGGCGGGGCTTGTTGTAAGGGGCGGAGCCTGGGATGCGTGCAGACGAGAGTTTCCGCGCGAAATCGGAGGGCGGAGCTGGAGTGGGAGGGGCTCCGGATGGCGTGGCGGGTTGGGGGGCGCAACCCCAGGACTGTGGGCGTGTCCATGGGTTTCTCCTGCGGCCTGGCGTAGCTCCCAGGCCGTAAACCCCTTGTGCGCCCCCTCCATCCCTTCTCACCCAGGGCGGACAGACCCCCGTAAGCACTGAGACCCCTGAGCGTCCCCGACGCTGGCCGGAGCCGGAGGCCTGATGGCTCTCCAGCCCCGCCGCCACACCTGCGCCTCACCCGCGTCCCGGGATCGGGGAACGTGGGCACTCCCAAGGAGGGTGGAGGTGGGGAGCGCTGGACCCGACCTCACCGGAGAAGCCATCATCGCCACCAGCCTAGTGACAGACACCCCAGCTCCCTTGCTGTCCCCCTGTCCTCCAGGCCCTCTGTCCCTCTCACAGGCTAGCATCTGCCTTGCTGCCTGCTGGGTCCCTCCCTAGCCCCCAGTGCCCTGTGCCCGCTCGCCTGTTCAACTCTTGGCCGGGCTCGGATGGCTGTGTAACAGAAAGGCTGATGGAACCGTAAGCGCCCCTTTAGACAAGTGTTGTGGGTTCTCCTGGGTGAGTGAATACCTTTGAAGGGCCACTGCCTGACCACACCACCGCTGCATGTTTGACATCAAGAACCTGCAGGGAGTGATGGCTCCTGTCCATGACATTATGGGCTCACCGCCCTCAGCACCTGGTGTGGCCAATGGCTTAGACTGTAGGTATTCTAGAAGGTGGGATGACCCATGTTTGGATTCGTGTCTCCCCAGAGCCTAGTGACCCAACTTTTCATCTGCCTGTCTGGACTTCCTTAAGGGAAGTTCAGTCTGCTGCCCACTTTTAATTTGTCCAATTTTTTAAATTGTGAGCATTGCTTGGATACATGTGCTTTATCAGAAATATGATTCATAAATATTTTCTCTAAGCCTGTGGTTTGTCTTTTCGCTCTCTTGGCAGTTTTCAAGAGCAAGCTTTTCATTTTGAGAAAGTCCAATTTAACAATTTTTCGTCTTTTATGGATCAGGTTTTTTGATGTCAGCTGTAAAGTCTTTGACTTACCTAAAGCCCCAAGGGTTTTACACTTGTGATGGTTAATCTTGGTTGTCAACTTGATTGACCTCTGGATCACTATGAACTTGTCTGTGAGGAAGTTTCTAGATTTGGTTAATTGAGGAAGGAAGGCCCACCCTAACTGTGGGTAGCATGATTCCATGGGCTGGAGTCCTGGGCTAAATCAAAAAGAGAAAGAGCTGAGTATCAGCGTTCATCACTGCTTCCTGACTGTGGGAGCAGCGTGACCATCTCCTTCATGCCCCTGCTCCATGCCTTTCCCGTCATGATGGACTGGGTCATCGGGAACTGGAATTTCATCCTTAAGTTGCTTCTGGTCACAGCAACAAGGAAAGTGACTGACATACTAACTTTAGACCTTTGCAATTCAGACCTGTTACCACATTTTGAGTTCATCAGTGTATATGGTGTGAATGTGATTCAGTGTTTGTGATTGTGTATATACATGGAGATAGTTTTCACTGCTCTTGGGGGACCATCTTTTCTCTAGTTGGCCGAGAATATTTTTTAAAAGATTTTACTTATTTATTTACTTGAGAGAAAGAGAGTGAGTATGGGCATGCCAGGGCCTCTTGCCACTGCAAATTTCTTTTTAAGCATGCTTTTAAAAGTGTGTTAGTTTCCACACTTGGGCCAGGAGAACCTGGCTGAATACTAGACTATCCATGGTCCCCTGCCACAAGGACTGATCCAGACCGGCCCACGGAGGAGGATATTCAGCTGATTGGGGATGGGGAGAGGAGGCGTTGGGGAATTGGGGATAACAACTCATTGTTGGCCCACTAAATAATGTAACTCATTATGGACAATAAATATATATTTAAAAAAAATTAAATATAAAAAAGTGTGTTAGTTTCTAGATACTTGGGGATTTTCCAGAGATCTTTGTGTTGTTATTAATTCACATCCATATTGTCAGAAGATGTATGCTATATGTTTATGTACTCTTGATTTTATTGAGACCCATTTCTGTGTGTACCTGAATGTGTGTTCTGTTCCTCAGTGGGGTGTTTTGTAAGTGAGGGTGAGATCAAGGATCCCGACCGTTTACTGAGAAGTCCCTGTACTTATGGACTTTCTACCTACTTGTTTCATTAATTACTGAGAGGGTGGTTGAAGTCTCGGGCTGTGATTACAGATTAGTCTGCTCCTCCTACAGTTCTATCAGGTTTGCTTTGCTCATTTTAGAAACCTTGTGTCCAGTTTATTAGGTGCTTTTGATTAATTGACCCTCTTGTCATTTTGACCTGGTTTATCCCTCCATTCTCTGACTTGAAATCTCCTTTATCCGATGTTAACACAGCTATGCCAACTTTCCATCAGCTTAGAGAAAACACTGTATCTATGTGACAAGGCGTATTAGTTACTTTTATCATCACTGTGACAAAATGCCTGACAAGAAGCAACTTACAGGATGAAGGATTTATAAAGTCTGGTTTACGGTGTGAGGTAGCCATCATGGTGGTGGGGGAATGGTGGCAGGAGCCATTCACGGCCATGATGACAGGTTCTCAAGGCTGCTTGCTCACAGATTCAAAGACCAGGAAGCAACAAAACTGAATGGTGACACTCAGCTTGCGTCCCTTTTCCCTCTGTTATTCCACACAAGCCACCCACAGTCAGTCTTCCTCCTCGGTTGAACTTTTCTGGAAGCACCCTCACAGACATAAGTGTTCTTCGGTCTCCTAGGTGATTCCAAATCCACTTGAGTTGGCAATGAAGATGAACTTAACCAGCACACAAGGTTAATGTCCTTGCTGATCAGACAGTACCACCCTGATGAAAAGTGCTGAGAAGGACACAGCCTGGCTCTGGTGGCATTCCTGTCTAATGCGCCCCCTCATGCCAGCTTCAAGTCACACCCTCTGTACAGGGTGACAGTACACTCAAATGAAAGGATGGCAATGACAGGGAAATGTGTCACTGTGAAGTTGGATGAGAATAAGTAATAGCAGCTGGCATTGATCAGTGTGATGAGATCCTGGGACATGAGTAAGAAATCAGAAAAACTGAGTCAGGCCAACAGCTGGGCTGCGGCTCTTTGCCCTTGGTGGTCTCTAGGCACATTTGTGGCTGTTCTGTCAACCTTTCTCCTTGCTGCAACAAAGAACCCAACAAAAGGCAGCTGAAGGGAGGAATGAGTTTATTTTAGCTGACAGACTGGAGGGAAAGCTCCATGATGGCAGGGAAAACGGTGGCATGAGCATGAGCAGAGGGTGAACATCACCTCCTGGCCAACATCAGGAGATGTTGGCCAACAGCAACAGGAGAGTGTGCCAAACACTGGCAAGGGGAAGCTGGTTATAATACCCATAAGCCCACCCCCAACAACACAGCTCCAACAAGGTTCAAAAATTGCCGTCAGCTGGAGATCAAGTTGTCAGAGCACATATGTCTGTGGGGACACCTGGACCAAACCATCACAGTGGCTCTTGTGTAAAGGACGGCTTTCCCGGCGAGACTCAAGATTGTCTTCCAGCAGTCTTGACTCACTTGTCCACCTGGCCTTTTGTTGTTGTTTTTTCGAGGTAGGGTCTCGCTCTAGCCCAGGCTGACCTGAAATTCACTATGTAGTCTCAGGTGACCTTGAACTCATGGCCATCCTCCTACCTCTGCCTTCTGAGTGCTGGGTTTAAAGGTGTGTGCCACCACGCCCAGCCTGTGGTCTCCTTTCCCTGCCTTCATTTGGACTGGGTGTCTCTTGTGGTTCAAATCCATAACCTGACTGGCCTCCAAAGGCCAATATGTTGGAGAGTATAGAAACCTCAGGAAATGGGCCCATGGGCGTTCTTTAGGGCACTGGAGGCAAGCCTCAAAGAGGACCAGTGGGTGGCATCTCTCTGTCCCTCCCTCTCTGGTAGAAGACGTGGGTGGAGATGAGTGTTGCACTCCCACACACTCCCCATGCCATCTCTGAGCCTGTGAAGCATGTGACACTGACAGAAGCAGGCTTAGTGCTGGCTGTGACCTGCTTCAGTCCTCCCCACTTCTTGCAAGAGCACCACAGGCTGAGCGTCTGGTCCTCACACAGGGCTGGCCTTCCTACACTTTACTTAGATCTATGGAATCAGCCCACAATACAGTGTTGTTATTTTGGCTTTAAGCCATCAATCATCTTTTTAAGAGATTAAGTATTGAAGAGATGTCAAAGGGGACCCCAGATATTATAGTTTTGACCTGGACAAGATCTCATCATGTAAGTCTAGGCTTGCCTCAAATTCACAATCCTTCTACCTCAGCCTCCCAAAGGTTGGGATTTAGTTATAAGCCATAACACTCAGCTGGAATATTTTTAATATTTAAATTAAACAAATTGAGGTAGTTACCACTGAATACTCCAATGCAAATATGGATGAATTCAAAGACATTATCTGGGATGAAAAGGGCCAGTTGAAACAAGTGCATGTTGCACGGGTCCAGTCTAGGACATTTGAGGACATACCAATTCATAGTGAGAAGGCTGGACAAGCCATCGAGTGACCAGGCTGGAGCTCAGAACTGTGGCGGCTGGAAAGGTGTGTATTCTCCATGCTAGTGCTAGGAGGGAAAGCAAAGCTGTACACACTTAAGATTTGTGCATGTAACTAAATGATGTGGGTTGTGCCTTATTAACAGAGTAAGTGTGCTAACACAAATGATTACAAGTATTGATACCATATGAACCAACCGAGCTGAGTGAGAGTGGTGTGATTTTTTTCTAGAGATGGTTCTCTTTGGGTTTGCTGTGCAAGGCAAGTATCATGAGTGATGATGTCCATGCCTCCAAGGCTTCTGTGGGAGGCCTGCCTTGCCCCCAACGTGACTACTGCGTGTGGCGCTTCCAAGACACCAGAAAACTTCAAATGCCTGTCTGGCCATGGGGTCAATGACACCTTCCTTATGAACACAGGTAGGCTCTAGGCCGATGTCCTCATTCCTCGTCTGCCCAGGACCTGGGCCTTGAGGACTTGGGGTGAAGAACAGCAGTCAACACATTGCTGAGTGTCTCTGGGAACACACGCAGCAGCTGAGCTTGCAGCATCCTTAAGGGCTGAAGTGAGACAAATGAAAAAAACTACTGGGCAAGGTCGTCAAGGCCCTCCCCACTTAAGAAAACCACAGGGTGGCTTTGGATATGCCTCTCACCAGACCACGGGTCATCTGGGAACATGCTGCCATCAGCTCTCTGGAGTCGCTCCAAATCCCACTACCCAGTTGCACACCTGGCCCACCTCACCCTAGTGGGGGCCTCGGGCAGACCTCCAGTCCTGCTAGTACCTGACTGGACTATCTCAGCCAGGCCTTGGGTCATTCCTGCACTGCTGGAATTTCTAGATTGTCCAGAATTCCTAGATCGCCCTGAACTCCTGGCTCTGTTGCCAATCTTGAAACCTGGGTTAGAGGGACAGCCTGGCACTGCGTCCTCCCACACAGCCAGCCCACCTTTTCCTTTCGAGTCCCTTCTGTTGCCTGGCAGAAGCCAAGCAGACTTCACTTTGGGCTGCCAGGCCTCCATCCTGGGAGCCAAGGCCACCTGCTGCCTGGGGAGGGAGGCTGCGGAAGCCGTCTCCAAGCATGTCGGCCTACTTTCCTGGAAGACTGCACCCAGCCACTCCTGGATTTCTGGCACTTTCTCTTCTCCAGTGGTACAAAGTAAGTGGCTTCTGAACTTTTCCAAGAATTGATTTTTGGTCTGATTATTTTTGTTCTTATTGTTCCCATCCCGTTAAACCCCTGCCTTGGCTGGGGGCGGGTGGTTGTAGCCAGCCTCTGATCCCTGACTCATGAGCTTACCCAGGCTAATGGCACCTTGTCAGGTTACAGATGACCTTGGGAAACACTCAGCCATCTCCCAAGGTCACACACAATGTTTCTAGCATTTTCTGTATCCAGCAGGTCAGTTGAAGCTGGGGGAGAGGAGTGCTGTCTTTCTATAGGGAACTCCTGAAGTCTAGGAAAGACAGAGAGCCTAGCTCCAAGTCCTCATTCCCTTTCTCAATACCTATGACCCAGCACCAGCCAAAAGTCATGAGGACAGCATCTCTCTTTGATCGAGGCCCTGCCCTTACCCACCTCCCACCTGGAGCAGGGATTTCCTCACATACCAGCTTGTTCTAGTGGCTCTGTTAAAATTGTTTGCATATTTAGTTAGTTTCAGGTTAAAATCAGCATCTTGTCTGTTGCCGCAGATAGCCCATCTGAGAAGAGCTGGCCTCCAGAAGCGGCTAAGGGATGAACAGCTGCCCCTTGTACACAAAGAAGCACAGCCTCCCTCACCCTCACCACCAAACATGGCCAGAGTTGGGCTCCATCGTGAGTTCATCTATAGATCCTGATGCTGAAGTGGTCCGAAACAAGACCCAAGCTGCCTCCCAACCCAGCACCCTACTTGGTACCTCCACCCAGTGCAGCAGCCAGGTTGGGACCAGCTGCTCTGGAGGCCACCACACATTCAAAATGGTTATAATGACATGTTTTAAGTGGCAGGGCAAATGTTACTCATAGCCACCCTGGAGACTGGACATCCATGTAGAATCCCAACCCCTTCCAGGTGCCTGAGACAGTACAGATGTTTCCAGACCCCATAAAATGTCACCCCAGCTCAGCCAGAAACAAGGGAATGAATATTCATTCCGGGACTGGAGAAATAGCTCAGTGGTTAAGGAACTTGCCTGCAAAGCCTAATGACCCGAGTTTGATTCCCCAGTATCCACATAAAGCCAGATGCACAAAGTGGTGCATACATCTG
>PVHP010011827.1:0-44268 GCA_004024765.1 Zapus hudsonius
CTGACCAGTCAGCCTAACCTACTTGGTAAGTGAGAGACCCTATCTTTAAAAAGTGGACAGGGTTCTGGAGGATGAGCCTAAAGTTGTCCTCTGGCCTCCACATGCAAACACGTGAATTGAATGCATCACAGACATGCATACCTCCCCTCCCCTCACACATAAAGAATCCAGAAAACATGTGCACCTGTACCCACACAGTACACACAGAGAATACAGAAAAGGGTCAGGGAGACAAATTTCATCCAGGTAGGCATCCTCCATCTGTCTTTCACCCCCCCATACACCACCACTTCATGCAAAGCCCCTCTTCTGCCTCTAGATTTAGGGTTTCTTCTCAGCCATCGATGAAACAGAAGCCCCTCTTGAGTCCCTCGATCCAGGAGCTGAGAGTAGGAAGGTCATGGATCCCTGACAAGAGCAGGTTGGCCCTTCTCTCTGGTCTGCCCCCAGATTTCCCCATCTTCTTCCACATCTTCCGGTGGGTGGGGATGTCTGTGAGCCATAGAGGTTGTAGTGATCTACAAAAATCAGCCAACCAGCATGGAGGCACCAGCCTTCCAAGACACAAAATGGGGAAACCAAGCACCGATAAGGTCAGGAGCTTGGGGTGGAAAGGGAGATGTGAGGAAGGAAAGGTTGAGGTGGGGGAAGTAAGGGCCAGAGGAAGGGGCTGGAAGGTGCCTTCCTTCCAAGGTGTGTGCACGTGCGTGTGTGCGAATGCCCCAGCTGCTCACACAATGCTCTGCCAACTCTAAAGCTGATTTTAATCTTCCACTCCTGAAATTCATCCCCAGAAATTCACTGTGCTCAGGGATTGGGGACACCAGAATCTTTAATCCCCCAACCACAGCCCTCCCCACCCAATCACACACAGGTGCCAATGACTCCAACGATGAGAATATTACCTTGACTTTCAGCAACTGGGAGCAATGAAAATTCAATCATCCAGCACCTATGAAACAAGGTGAGCAGACACCGCCTGTCTACCTGATGCCCAACCTTGAGAAAGAGCAAGTGGAGGTGGTGGGTGAGTGGTGTGGAGTGTAGTGTTGGTGATATCAAACATTGTAATGATATTGGGGAGGCAGCACAGTTGGTAGAACGCCTGATTAGCATGTACAAAGCCGTGGGTTCCATTCTCAACACCATGCAAATCAGGCATGACGGTGCACCTTGTCATCCCAGCCCTCAGGAGGTGGAGGCAGGATGACCAGAAGTTCAAGGTCATCCTTCACTACATAGTGAATTTGAAACCAGCCTGAGATACATCTTTAAAATAATTTGTGCTGTGGAAATGGCTCAGTGTTTAAAAGTGTGACAACTGGATTTGGATTCATGGAGCCTGTATATAGCCAGGCATGAGCCTGTAATTCCAACACGCAAGGAGAAATGGAGGCGGAGAAACACGAAGCTCAAGGGCCAGCTAGTTGGGCCTTTGCAGTGGAGAGCCTGTCTCAAACAAGGTAGAAAGTGAGCACTCATGGCTCGAGGCTGCCCTCTGACCTCATGTGCCATGACACACATGTGCCCAAACATACACACACTGTCATGGCACCAGTGATGGGAGAGCTTTGTAGCTGGTAACGGAGATGCTGATGTTGGTCGCACCTGTGAAGGCTTGGGTGACAGAATTTGCTGTAAGGTGGGGAGCTGTGATGGTGACAGTGGCTGTGAAAGTCTTCGGTGGTCCTAATTCCTGATGGTATCAGCAAGCATGAGTTGCCAATTGGTGCTAAGCAGTACTGATTGGGGGCTGAGGAGATGGCTCAGTGAGTAAAAGCACTTGCTGTGCCAGCATAGGGACTCGAGTTCAACTCCAGGCACCCGTGTAAAAAAGCCAGGCATGTCCACACATGCCTGTAACCCCAGGATGGAGGTGGGGTGGAAACAGGAGAATTGCTGGGGTTCCTTGGTGACTCCATCTAACTGAAAATTAGCTCCAAGTTCAGTGGAAGATTGTCTCATGGAAATAAGGTGGAGCAATAGAGCACACTCAGCATCCTTATCTGGCCTCCTCATGTGTCCACACAGAGAACACAGATCTGCACACACCATGCACACATATGCACAATGCATGTTGCACATACAAGTGAATTGAAAGAGACAACATCGATGGTCTGGTCTGGTCTCTGTCCCAGCTTCCCAGGTCCCTCTTCGGTTAACGGAGCCACCACGAGCTTCTTGCTCTCACCTTGGCATGTTGCATTACCCTTTGTGCTTTGATCCTAGTGAAAAGTGAGTTTTGGGGAGTGGGAGAGGCTGGTCATCCCAGAGTTTCCATTTCCTCTTCCTTTCCTTCAACTGCATTCCCAGGAGGGTCGTGGAACTTCAAGGGTTTCCCTCCCTCTCTAAACAGACCCTGAGATGTCCCAGGAGAAGCTGGGCTTGAAAGAGGGGCGTCGGAACGGTAAGTGGAGAAACGCAGAGGGTGGTCGTGGTGGGGTCAGGGGGAAGTGTGGCTGCCTGGACAGACCCTAATCGGTGCTCTTGGTCTCGAACCCAGTGCGCAACTGCCAGGACCAGCCAAGGAACGCCTGTGACTCCATCCTGCAGAACGTACAAGAGGCCACGAGTATCCCAGAGGAGATCCAAGATGGAAAATACTCGGCCTGATTGTACCGCCGGCCCGACTCAGGCCACGGACTCGTCGTCCGTCCCGCGGGTCCGCGGCTCTCCGGGGGCCTGGCGCCCCCTCGCGGCCGCTCTCGGGTTCAACCTGAGGGCCCCGCCCCGCCCCGCCGCGCCGCGCGCCTGCGCACACAGATCCTTTTGCGGCGCCGTAAAGCAGCTCGGCGGAACCCACGGGCTCCGGTTCCCGGTGAGACCCTTCTCCCCGAGGGCGACCGCGTCCCGCGTAGCTCCTCGTCCCCCTTCTCGAGGCCCAGCCAGCACCCCCGCGTCCGGGTGCAGCGGCCTGGGGTCCCCCGGGCCTTCGGGGCTTCCCCCCTCCGCGAGCTTCCCCGGGGTGGGTGGGGGGTCCTGCAGGCTCGGCGTCCCCCCTTCTGTCCCACCTGCCCAGTTTCTAGCTGGGCCGCGAGGGATTCCGTTCCTTCCAGTCTCGAGGACCCGGGCGCCTCCAGGGCCGCCGGGGGGCCCCCAGCCTCCACCCGGCAGCACTCGGGGCGGGGGAAGCTCTCGGCCTCTGGAGAAGGCGTGACTGCCGGAGTTCAGGCAGAGACCCCCCCCATCTTCTTAAATGGTCACTTCGTCATGATCCAGCCCTTGACCAAAGCGACCAAGGAAGGCAGGCAGGGGCAGCTTCACAGCCAGGAAGCTGAGCGATGGATGCTTGCTTTCCCCCTACCCCCTACCCCCAGCACATTCAGGGTGGGTCTTCCCTCTTGGTTAAAACTTTCTAGAAACACCCTTGCGGACACGTCCAATAGTGATAACGCACCCATGTAAATTGACAGCGGAGAGGCTCTTCTGGAACTGTAATCCAGGCTGGCCATATTTGATCTTCCTGCCTCCCCTCCAGAGTGCCTAGCTTGCCTTTGAACCCTTCCTGCCTCAGGTCTTAGCCATGACCTGTCATGGGCCGGCTGAGAGCAGCGGGAGCAGAGGCACTCTGTCTCTCCCTCCGTTTCCCTCCCTCCCCTGTCCTTATTTTCTACAGGGCTTCAGGTAGCCCAGGCTGGCCTTGAATTCTAGTTGAGGATAACCTAGAACTTCTTCTGATCCTCCTAAGTGCTGGCAAGACAGTCATGTGCCCCCACCCTGTGCGTGTGTAGCCCAAGGCCTCCTGGAGCTTGTTAATTAGAATTCTACCACCTGATCTACCACCCCAGCCCAAGGTGCTTTACATAAACAGCACATTGCCTGGCTCTCCACTGCTGGGGTGGCTCTAGTGCCCTCTGGTCCTCACCTCTCCTACCTCTTTCCTCTCCTCGCTGCCAGCCAAGCTTTTAAACCACCTTTCCTCTATTGGGATTTGCCCAGGTAACTCCAAAGGAGGTGCGTTTGACTTGCAGTTCTGGGGCTCTCTTCCCTCCAGCGCTGGAGCACCCAACCACGGTGCAGATGGGAGTTCTCTCTGGCTGGCCCATGACCCTGGCATTTCTTGCTCTCTCCATAGGGTGGGAGCGGCATGGAGGCGCGGTTCACTCGCGGGAAGTCAGCGCTGCTGGAGCGGGCCCTGGTGCGGCCTCGCACGGAGGTGAGCCTGAGCGCCTTCGCCCTGCTCTTCTCCGAGCTGGTCCAGCACTGCCAGAGCCGCGTCTTCTCCGTGGCCGAGCTGCAGGCGCGCCTGGCTGCGCTGGGCCGGCAGGTGGGCGCTCGCGTGCTGGATGCCCTGGTCGCCCGGGAAAAGGGTGCACGGCGTGAGACCAAGGTGCTGGGTGCGCTGCTCTTCGTCAAGGGTGCGGTGTGGAAGGCGCTGTTCGGCAAGGAGGCAGACAAGCTGGAACAAGCCAACGATGATGCGCGTACATTTTACATCATCGAGCGAGAGCCACTCATTAACACCTACATCTCTGTGCCCAAGGAGAACAGCACGCTCAACTGTGCCAGTTTCACAGCGGGCATCGTGGAGGCCGTGCTCACGCACAGCGGCTTCCCTGCCAAGGTCACGGCGCACTGGCACAAGGGCACCACGCTCATGATCAAGTTTGAAGAGGCCGTTATTGCCCGAGACCGGGCCCTGGAGGGCCGCTGACCTCGTGGAAGATAAAGGATACACAGCACTCTCACCAAGTGTGTTTTGTGTCTTGTGTGGGGGCCTCAGATCTGCTCACTGCCTTGCTCCAGGTGGAGAAAGGTCAGAGGCAAGTGTGTTGGTCATAGGCGGCATGAATTAGATTGGACTTCCAGATAAGCTTGGAGGATGGATGAGGCCAGGCATATTGGGGAGCTGTCTGCAGGCTAGAGAGGTGGGGCAGGAATGTCAGTCTAAGATCAGGGGCTGGCATCCTGCTAGGGACTTGACTCCATTGTCCAACTTCTCTGCATGATCAGAAAGCAGGGGCCTGCATGTTTCTCAGTGGGCAGGGTGCTTGCCTAGCATGCACAAAGCCCTGGGTTTCATCCAGAGCTCCACAGAAACCAGGTAATGGTGCACACCAGTCATTCCAGCACTAGGGAGGTTGCAGCAGGAGGAAGATCAGAAATTCAAAGTCATCCTTGGCTACATCACAAATTTGAGGCCAGCCTGGGATACATGAGGCCCTGTCTCAAAGCCATAAAACAGCCACAGAGAATGTGAAAAGGAAAGAGTGTGGCCATGTGCTTTTAAACCCGAGGTTGTCCTGTCCTTTGCTACTCAGAGTGGCTGGGGACCATCAACATTGGCATTACTTTCAGCCTCAGCATCATCTGGGACCTTGTCAAAAATACAGCATCCCTGGTCTACCCTAGACTTAGTGGATCAGAGTCTACTCTAATCTCATCCCCAAGCATATCCCCAGGTCTCTTTGAAAGAGGCTTTAGGGTGGGAAAGTCACCTGAAGGCTCCTCAAAGGCTTAGGTGGCTGGGCCTACCCCCAGAGTCAGATTCTGCAGGTTTTGGGGTGTGCCCAAGAATTTGCATTTCTGGAATATTCCAGAGAGCTGCTGAATGCCCCAGAGACTACACCTTGAGAACAATGGCTCTCATACATCTGTTTCTCAAAAGTGGAAGAGTCCAGAACCATCTGAATGCTTAAAAATTTTTTTCTTTCTTTCTTTTTTTTTTTAAAGTAGGGTCTCGCTCTAGCCCAGGCTGACCTGAACTCACAATGATCCTCCTACCTGTCTCCCAAGTGCTGGGATTAAAGGCATGCACCACCACATGCCTGGCAATTTTGTTTTATTTATCTGTGTATGTGTGTGTGTGTGTGTGTGTGTGTGCGTGCGCACATGTGTGTTTGCGTATGGAGGCTGGAGGTTGGTGTCATGTGTCTTCCTTGATTACTTTCCACTTTATTTATTTCCTGAGACAGACAGGGTCTCTCATCTGAACCCAGAGCTTGTTGACTCAGTGAGTCTAGCTAGACAATTTACCCTAGGAATCCCTTGTCTCGGCCTCCTTCCCAAGCACTGGGATGACAGGCCGCACACCACTCCTGCCTGACATTTACATGTGTGCTAGGGATCTAAACTCAGGTTCTCATCCTTGTATAGCAAGTGTTTTATCCACTGAGCCATTTCCCCAGCTCCTATTTTATTTATTTATTAATTTTTGATATTGGGTCTCATGTAGTCCAGGTTGATCTTAAACTTACTATGTAGCTAAGGCTGGCCTTGAACTCTTGATCTTCCTTCACCTCCCAAGGGTTAGGATGACAGTCATATGCCACTACCCCTGGCTTAAAGTTATATTTTTAAAACTTAACCTTATTTAAATTTAATTTTAACTTTTTATTGACATCTTCTATAATATAGACAAACCATGATAATTCCTTTCCCACCCACTTAAAGTTATTTTTAACATTGCATGATTGCCACAGGAACAGGATCACATACCGCTTTACTTCCCCCTTTGCCCAACACCTGTAGGTCCTGGGTACTCCTTCTCCTTGTGAAATCCTTCCAGGTTTTAAAGGAGAAACTTGGTCAGATCTTTCCCACTTCCTTCTTCTGTCCTCAGGGCCTGAACAGGTCTGATTTGAAAACTGCAGGGGCTGTTGGCTGCGCTCGCCTTGAGAAAGGTTCAAAGGTGAGGCTGGATGTAGCTTTGCAATGTGCTCTTCAGGAAACTACGTGTTCATTGTACCAGATACTTGACAGGAGCAGCGTAAGGAAGAAGGCTTCATTTTGGCTGGTTTTCAGAAGAGCTGCAGTCCATGTGGCAGGAAGGCAGGGCTGCAGGAGTTCAGGCAGCTGGTCCCCTTGTGTCTCTATTCAGGAAGCAGAGAGGAAATGCTGGTGCTTAGCTTGCTTTCCTTTTTATTCAGTCTGAGATTCCAGCCTGTGGAATCAGGGTAGGTCAGCCTATGTCAGTGCAATTCCGGAGGTGCTCATAGACATGCCCAGAGGTGGGTGATTTTAAATCCAGTCAAGTTGGTAAAGACTTGACCACTCTTGCTAGGTGCCTTGTGGTTTGGGGCCACTGATCAGGTTAGAGGCAGTGCTTGTTATTAGTGATGAGATGGCTTGCTGGCAGGTGATGGCTTCCCAGGCTGAGTGACACCATGGAGATTGGGAGTGTAGCTCAGTGGTGAGCACTGGCCTAGAATCCACCATTGAGGGGCTGGGGGTATGGGATCAGTGGTAGAGTGCTTGTCTAGAATCCAGTTTAATGAGGAGCCATGGGCATAGGCCAGTGTTAGAGTGATTACCTAGAATAGACCAGTGATCAGTGGTAGATCACTTCCAAGCATGCAGAGAGGGTCTTTTTTTTTTCTTTTTCAAGGTAGGATCTCCCTCTAGCCCAGGCTGACATGGAAATTACTTAGTCCTAGGCTGGACTCAAACTCATGAGGATCTACTTCTGTCTCCCAAGTGCTAGGATTGAAGGTGTGTGCCATCACACCCAATTACAAGGCCTTGGATTTTTTTTGTTTGTTTTCAAGGTCGGGTCTCACTCTAGCCCAGGCTGACCTGGCACTCATTCTGTAGGCCCAGGCTGGCCTTGAACTACAGCAGTCCTCCTACCTCTATCTCCCAAGCCCTGGGATTAAAGGTGTGCACCACCACGAGGCCTTGGATTTTATCCCTAACATTGCAAAACAAATCCAAAACATTGGGCACCTGCTGTGGGTAACACCGTGGAGTAACAGTTGGCAGTGGGAGAAGAGGGAGGTAAGGAGGCCCAGTGGATTGGACATGGTACTGCTTCCATCTGAAAGGAGGTAGCAGGTTAGGAATCTGAAAGGTGCACAGGCCTGGGGAGGTGGTTCCTGCAGTTAGCACAGAGTGGAAAGCCTGAGAAGGGAGGGAGGAGGGGTTGGAGCCCAGGGAAACAGGAGAAGGTAACTTTGGTGTCTGGTACTCTGGGCTATTGAGGGAAATGTAGGAGTCTGTAGATGTGGTGGTGCCAGGGTTCTGGTGAGAGCAGTTTCCAGGACTTGATGGATGGGGTGGGCAGGCTCCAGAGGTAATAGACAGAAGGCTAAAATGCCTCTGGGCAGTGTGGCAGTCAAGGAAAAATAGGGAGACCGTGGTGTGCCTGACTTTCTTGGGATGATGAGTAGGGGGTTCGGAATGTGGCTGCAGGACTGTGGTATTGGTCCTGGTCTGCTAGAAGAAAGGATTGAAGATGATCCTGTGGCCCAGCAGGCTCTGATCATGGCAGCTCTTACCCAGTATGTTTTGGGGCTGCATGTAAGAGTGGGTGAGGGAAGGAAATGAGCCCCAGCACCAGCCCTGGGTCAGCCAGGCAAGCTACACTGTCACTTACTCATCTATGTCACAGATGCATTAATTGTCTAATACCAATGCCCGCAAGTACTGGGAACCAAGAAGAAAATAATGCTTCCTGAAGCTTACATTCTACTGGAGGTGGGTGGAGAAGCAAATTTGTGAATGACTTATTGAAAGTAAATGTGTTGTGGTGAGAGAATGCAGAGGGAGTGGGGGGAGGAAGCCAGCAGCAATTTAAGATTGTTTTCTATTTTTTAAAAGTATTTTTATTTGCAAGTGGGGGGGGTTGGGAGGGATGGGAGGAGGGGTGGGAGGGAGTGAGAATGGGCATGCAGGTCCTAGTGCTGCTGCGAATGTACTCCAGATGTATGCACCACTTTGTGCATCTGGCTGCATGTGGGTGCTGGGGAATTGCACCCAGAACGTCAGGCTTTGCAAGCAAGTGCCTTTAACTGCTGAGCCATCTCTCCAGCCCGTTTTCTATTTTATTACTTATGTGTGTATGTACATGTATGTTTGGGTGACCATGGCATGTCAAGAGGACAACCTTGGGGTGTTTCTCCTCCATTTGAGGCTGAAGCTCTTGCTGCTTCTTGCAAGCTTCTGGCTTCTATGGAGGCACATTTTAAATGGGACACTGAGAGCAGAGACTCAGCAGATGATCCTGAAGTGGAAGTGAGTATGCATGTTCAAAGAATAGCAAGAAAGTGGGGTTAGATTCTTCAGTCATCCAGGGACCCTGTAGGAATTTGACTTTTTCTTAGGGTGGAAGGAAACTTCTAGAAAGTTTAGGGTAGTGACAAGGGAAACCAGAGTAGAGTGATGGCACCAGTTCAGCATACAGTCCAAGGCAGTGGCAGAGGGACTGAGAAATGAACTGATGCTGGACGTGTTGATGGCAGAGCCCATGACCTTTCATAGAAGCTTAGACTTGGAGGTGTCAAGTGACCTTGATCTCCAGGCCCTAAATGGTGTTGGTATCTTCAGTCCTAAAGTGGCGTCTGGGAGACCAGGCCAACATCCTCATCTGCCTGTCCAGATGGTCAACACTTAAGCGCCTTCTGTGTACCAAGCCCCGTTTCCCTGTCAACTTACACCCTTCCTTCTGGATTTGTGGTGTGGGGACTGCTATGGTGGGGATCCACTGCTTTATCCTGTGGTATGTCGGAGGCTTCATTAGACCATGTGGGCTTTATCCCCAGGCTCCTCTTAGCCCATTCTTAAAAGGAAATAAAACAGAAGGTGGAGGAGATAAAAACACTTTAGTTGCTCTGGATCTGGAATGTTGGGGACTGGTATTTACTCATTTCTTTGATGCCAGTTGGGCAGGCCGACTTTCTGCCTGTTTGTTCTGTGTTGCAAGGGAGAAGGGCAGTGACAGAGGCATGTGACAAGTGGGTACTGCAGAAGCGGCACACGGGTCCTTGGTAAGCATCTGTGTTCCTTGTAGCTCCACCTTGTACCCCAGCAGTAAGGGAATGTGTTGCCTGGCCATAATTCTGGTTTTGGGAAGTCATAGGGGATTGGTGACTACCAGCTTGGCTGAGGTAGGTGTGGGAATCTACCATATGCTTCAGTATGGGCGGGCAAACAATACAGGACCCTCTGTCACAAGGAGAAAAGCCATCCAGGTTTTGGCTGGGGATTTTCAGGGCCTCACTCTTGGCCTCATGCCCCAGGTGGGGAAAGGACCCAGAAGAGGGAAGGCTGTTAAGGTCCATGTGTCAAAGCAGGTCCTGCTTGGCCCAGAGAGGCTGAAGTGGCAGAGGGTCCACATGTGGCCAGCCTCTCGCACACCCAGGCATCCAGGTAACTGCGACAGGGGATGTCGTTCTACTGGCCAGAGCTCTGCATCATCACACAATCCTCTCCTCGATCTCCGTTGTTGGGCTCTCCTGGATGCCAGTTGCTGGAATGAAAGGCTTGTCAGAGGAGAGGATGGGGGAAGGCTCACCTTGGATGCAGCCCTTTGTCTCCTCTACCTCCTCCATAATGCAACTTCCACCAGCATATCTGGGTCTGTTTCCGGGCACTCCCCATTTCCATACCTCCTTCCCTTACAGCCCAAGACCCACCTTCAGTCTGTTATTTGTGTATTTTTTCTCTTTATGTATGCATGCTCACCTGTGTGTGGGTACATGTCTATGGAGGCCAGAGGTTGATGTTGTGTCTTCACTGATTGCATTCTACCTTGTTTATTGAGACACTGTTTCTCACTTGATCCCAGTGCTAGGTGACTCAGCTAGTTAGCTTGCCCTGGGGATCCCCTGTATCCATCTCCCAAGAACTAAGATTACAGGTGGGTCACCATGCTTGCCAAGCATTGGTGCTGGGTTTCTGAACTTATGTTCTCACACTTGGTATGTGCTATTCTGACTGAACCGTCTGCTCAGCCTCATCTGTGTTCTGGTTCCCTCGTCTTGTGGGCTGACCCCATGACTCCCTTTCTTTCAACCTCACTTCCTTCATCCTTCCTACAGGACCCCTTCCCTGAGACCTGGGCCCCTCCCTGAATGACTTTCAGAGACCTCCCTCCATGGCATTCCCACCTCCTTGGTTGTCACCAGAGGCCCCCCTCTCACCTATAGTTCACAGGGCTCCCATCCATCCATATGAACTCCCCCTCCACACCCAGGTCTTGGAAGCCTATCCAGGAGCCCTTCTGGATTGTATGTTTGATCAGAAAATCCTACGGAGAGATGTTCAGGGGGTCTCCTGTCTATTCCAGAGCACTGGATGAGAATCTTGACCCGCTGCCCACTGTCTCCACAGAGCCCACAGCACCTGCTCCTCCTGGCTGTGGATGCTGACCAGCCGTCCTTCCAAATCACTACAGGTGAATCAAGCCTGGATCCACTGCTTATGGCCCTTGCCAAAATAGTAGCACTTCTTTTGGAAATTAAGCCACTTCTCAGGGCACATGTTGCATGTAGAGCCTATAGTCCACAGGGGAGAGAGGTTCAGGGGTACAGGGTGGGCACTATTGGGGGACTTGGGCAGAGGGGGAAGGTGAGTATGGATGAAAGAAGACCCTCTACCCAGCCCTAAGATGTTTACTGAAGCTCTGACACGATGATGTGATACTAGCTTCATGGTGGAATCAACTGAACAGTAAGCATTTTACCACAGATACATCCAGCAGAATGACAGTTTTCACTAACATCATCAAAAATGCCTCAACCACAGAAAGAATAACCAAAACAGCCAAGGCCAGCGAATATCAGACACTATTCTAACACCCTGAGAAATCACAATCAACAGTACTTCCACACAAACATCTCCAGTGTTATGTCCCTCAAACCACCTAAGCCACAGCCAACATCACCATCACCACACGTGAAGGGAGTGCATACACCAGTAGTCCTGACCACTTGGGATGCTAAGGCTGGAGTATTTCTTGATCTCAGCAACATGAGACGCTGTCTCAGAGAAAAGGTGGAGCATGTTGGAGAGATGAAGAGAGAGGAGAGGGAGGGAGTTGGTGTTGAGGATAGAGAGAAGGAGAGCGGAAGAGAAAGTAAGGCTGGGAGAAGAAATAATAGGAAGGCCAAAAATGAAGTAAAAGGAGAGAGAAAGCAAGCAACAGAAGAGGAAAGGAAGAAAGAAACGAAAGAGAGGAAGAAAGGCAAAAGGAACTTGGGAAGGGTGTCATGGTCACCTAGAGCCGGCTGGAACAGCGCTCAGACCTGGGGACCAGATTTGGGTGAGCAGGAGGTGGGGACTCAGGGAAAGTGTGGGGAGTGAGGGGATCTGCGCCTTCCTCCCCAGGGACCTCTGTAGGGTTTCTCGCTGGGATTCCCTGAGCCAGGAGATGGGATGGATTCTTTACATTGAGTAAACGTTCTTCCTTTTACTCAGCTGTGGGGCAGCTGCGGGTTCCCACAAGTGGAAGAAGAAAACCAAGGGTAAGGGGATGTGTGTGTAGGAGGGACAGCACTGTAACCTGAATCCTACCCCACATTAAAGCAACCTTGATGGCCCTTTCTAGGGCATGTTGGGGGTCAACACCATGTCCATCTCCCTCCCTAGGAAGATGCCACTATCCCGTTGCTATCACTGGGTGGGGCAGACTACAGTGGCTCTTGTGGTGAGGGAACTCCAGTGATGACCACACCCTCCACTAAGTCTGTCTGGGCAGAGGACAGATAGAGAAGCTGGTGATGGCCAATGGCCACATACTTTATTCTGGAGCAAGGAAAACTGTGGGAGCCCCCAAATCCGCAGAGGGAAGCAGTTGGAATTAGAAAAGCATGCCTCCATTGTTCCTGGCCTTAACAGTCACTTAGATCCATCTGTGTTGTCACACAAGCCTCACTGAACACCTTTGTGTCCCCAGATGACACACCACCACGCATACACACACAGACAACCAATGTCACACGCGTGTTTGTGTGAGTGTGTGTGTGTGTGTGTGTGTGTGTGTGTGTGTGTGTGTGTGTGTGTGTAGGCCAGAGAACAACCTTGGTTGTCATTCCTGAGGAATTCTACGTTTTTTGAAAGAAAATCTTTCATTGGCCTGAATCTCATTAGACTGGCAGGCCAGGAGCCCCAGGGATCCACCTGTCGTCAACTCCCCGGCTCTAGCATTACAAGTTCTATACCACTACCCTAGCTTCTCTCTTCTCTCCCTCTCCTCCCTCTTCTCTTCCCTCCCTCTTTCCTTCCTTCCATCTTTCTTTCTTCCCATCTTTCCTTCCTTCCTTCCTCCCTCCCTCCCTTCCTGCTTTCCTCCCTCCCTCCTTCCCTCCCTCCTTCCTTCCCTCCCTCTCCTTTGGTTTTTCGAGGTAGGCTGACCTGGAATTCACTATGTAGTCTTAGGCTGGCCTCAAACTCAAGCGTGATCCTACCTCTGCCTCCCAAATGCTGGGATTAAAGGCATGTGCCCCCATGCCTGGTTTTTCTCTTCTTTTTTTATGTAGGGTCTGGAATCAAACTCAGGTCCTCACGATTGCACAGCAAGAACGTTACCAAATGAGCTATCTCCCCAGCCCCCAACTTACCTTTTGGTACTAATATCTCCATCCACAGCTTCGCCACCTCTTCCTGGAGTCTCTCCAGCAAATCTGAGGCTGTACGTCTCTCATTCAAGCCTTGAGGGACCGGTTGGAGTGCAGTGTTCAGAGACTGTCAGCAAGCCCTCCCCTCCCCCCATTTTGTCCCTTTCCCCTGGTCCCTCCTAAGTCTCACTCTGTGACTTGATGTTGCTCAGATCCTCGTGGAGTCTGCCCAGGTTCTAGGAGAGCTGAGAGTCTGACAGGATGAAGAGAGCAGGGATGGTCTCAGAAATGGTACCTATGGGCACAAGGTCCCTGATCCCAGCCCCTCGTCCTGTGGTCTTTGTGGCTCTGAGGGACTTAATCTCAATTCTCATCCTCTGTCCCATACCTCTCTCCTTCCTTCTTTCCTGTCTCCCTGCCTCTTCTTTCTTTGTGTGTGCATGGATATGTATGTTCAATGGCACACATGTGAAGGCCAGAAGACAACCTTGGGGTCCCTGTCTTAACCTTTGATCTTGTTTGAAACAGGATCTCTTTTGTTTGTTGCTGCTGAGATTATCAGACCAGCTGGGCAGTGAGCTTCTGGTTTCCTTGCACTGACTCTCTGTGTCAGGCCTAATGTGGGTTCCGGGCTCTGAACTCCAGTGGTTAGTCTTGAGCAGTGCTTTAAACCACTAAACTATCTTTCCAGGCCCTCCGTCTTTTGCCATGGTGTGTGTACGCATGTTCATATGTGTGTGGGAATAAGTGCATATGTGTATGCATGTGTTTGGGGGCCAGAGATGAATGCTGGGTATCTTTTCCAACTTTACCTTTTTGAGTCAAGGTCTCTTACTGAACCCAGAGCTCAGTGATTTGGCTGCATTAGATGGCCAACAAGCCCCAGGGGTCCTCAGGTCCCCACTTCACCAGTATTGGGATTCTAGGCATGTGTCATTGTACCTAGCTTTTACATTGGTGTTGGGGATCTTAACTCAGGACCTTATTCTTTTTTAACTTTGTGTGTGTGTGTGTGTGTGTGTGTGTGTGTGTGTGTGCGCGTGTGTGTGCGTGTGTGCATGCATGCATGTATGGGGGGTGCACCTGTGCAGTGGTGTAGGTGTGGAGCTCAGAGAACAACCCCAGGTCCTTGCTTTCCACCTTGTGTGAGGCAGGGTCTCTGTTGTGTACAGCTCTGTGGGCCAGGCTAGCTGGTTCATGAATGTCCAATTCTTCCTTCTCTGCCTTCTAGCTCATCATAGGTGTGCTAGGATTACTGATAGGCACTGCTGTCCTGCTTTTATGTGGGTGCTGGATATCCAAGCTCTTGTACTTACACTTTTGTGGCAAATGCCTTTATCCACTGAGCCATCTCCCCAGACCCTGCAATCTATCTATCTATCTATCTATCTATCTATCTATCTATCTATCTATCTATCTATCTATCATCTATCTATCTATCTATCTATCTATCTATCTATCTATCTATCTATCATCTCTCTCTATCATCTATCTATCATCTATCTATCTATCTATCTATCTATCTATCTATCTATCTATCTATCTATCATCTATCTATCTATCATCTATCTCTCTCTATCATCTATCTATCTATCTATCTATCTATCTATCTATCTATCTATCTATCTATCTATCTATCTATCTATCTATCTATTCTTACCATGAGATTTCATTTGCTTCTGTTCATCTTGGAGCTCTTGCATCTTCTGGGACATCTGAGCAGCTGCTCATCGAACAGAGGGACTTAATGAGAAGCAGGTCCTCAGAGCCTCCTCAACTCCCTCCACCCACACCCTAACCTTTTCCAGTCCAGACATCTGGTATCCATGGTCTTCCTAGCCCTGCTCCCTCTTACTCCACAGGAAGTGACTGGCTCACCTTGGGATTTCTGGGCTATCTGATCACTTTGATATCTTTGCAAGTCCTTGGTAACCTGAGAGACTGAGACAGCAGGAGAAAGAAAATGTGTTCTCAGGAATCACAAAGATCTTTTCCCTCCCTTCCTTTCCCCTCCTCCCTCCCATTCTCTCCCCTTCTTTTCCCTTCCCTTTCTCCTTCCCTCCCCTCCCTTCTGTCCTCTCCTCTCTCTCTTCTCCTCTCCTCCCTTTCCCTTCTCCCTTCTCCTCCCCTCTGTTTCTGGGACAGGGTCTCATTGTGTTACTCAAGCTGGCCTCAAACTGGTAATTCTCTTCCTTTCCCCCTTTCCTCCCCTTCTCTCTCCGCCCTTCCCCTTCCCTTCCCCTTTTCTCATTTTCTTAGAGACAGTGTCTCAAGGGTCTCAGGGTTGGCCTCAAGCTCCCTGTGTAGCCAAGGATGACCTTGAACATCTAACCCTCCTACCTCTGCTTCTTGAATGCTGGATGACAGGCATACAGTATGCTTAGTTTATTTGGTGCTGGGGATTGAATCCAGTACTTCATGTATGCTAGGAACACTATCAACGGAGTGACATATCTAGCCCAGAGGGCTCTCCTTACACATTTTCATTTCACTAGTTCTCAGGCCTAAAGTCACATCCTGCTTTACATACAGAGGACGAAACTGAGGGGTGGTTTTGTAACCCCTGCTGTTTACACTGGTATCAGTTATCCTGTAACCAGGCACTTTCAAACTTTGCTGGTGTTTCCCTGTTTCCTACTGGGATGAAGGGGAATACTATAGGTTGTCCCTTGGCTTCTAAGGGACACTGAGGCAGCCCCACTGTGGTCAATGGCAAAAAGCATAGAAGAACATCCCAACTTTCACCTTGGGCAGCCGCCTTGGCCCCTTCATACCATTCTGGTCAGCAGCTCCTTCCAGCTGTTTCAGATTTTTCACTGTGTCCCCGTCTGGAGGTGGGTAGAGAGGACAAAGAGGGAGCTTAGGTAGCCTCACACCTGGCAGCTGGGATGGAAGTGTGGGTGGAACCGAGGGAGATGCTAAACAGTAGGGGAGGGAAGCATCAATGGTGGGACCCAAGATGGGAAAATGGGCCTCCAAAGAGATTATGGCTCCTCAGGCATTGACATGGGGGTCCAAGGGGAGCAAAAGGGCCCAGCAGATTGGGGGGCTGGGGAGGGGGCTTGAGGATGTTCTTACGCCATAGGAGAAGCAAGGTCAGCAGGCCAGCCCACATCGCTGTGGTCAGCAGCCCCAATAACGTGAGCTGTGTCCCCTGCCTGCAGCAACGCTTCCTGGGAGGCTCTCTGAATCCTACTGGGGGCAAAGGAGGAACTGTGATGAGTGGTCAGGAAGGATTGGCTCGAGTTCTGCCTGTCTCCCCATTACTCATCATCCCGGGAACTTGCCCAGAGCCCCTACTGAAGTAGAGGGCCTCCAGGAACCTCCAGGTCCTTCTGCCTGTCTTCGTTACATGTAGCTATTGCTCAGTGCCTCACATCCTCTCTGTCTGTCTGTACAAAGTGTGCCTCAGCCTGGTTCCCTCCATTTCTGGTGTGTGCGCCTTTGAGTCTGCGTCTCTGGCCTTTTGCCTGTCCAGCCCAGTCTGCTCACACTCCAGCAGGCAATGACTTCAGCCTAGGTAATTTCCAGAGACATGGACTCGGGGCTAGAAGCAGATCTACTGTTCTCCCTGCAATGCTGGGTCCCCCAGCCTCACCTTCCAAAAGCTGGGTGTTGCAGTCAGCATTCTAGTTGCTGTGCAGAAAGAACCCAAGCAAAAGTAGATTGTGGAGGAATGGGTTTATTAGGCTTACAGACTCAAGGAGATGAACTGTGGGTTGCAATGGAGACTCAATAAAATGCCAGGACTATGGATGGCTGCCAAGGCAAGGTGCCAGCACCGGATGAAGTTTTTCCAGACTGTGAGTAGCCTGACAAAGTTCTTTCTCACTCTTGTAAGCCAAACCTCACAGTCCATAGTTCTTATTACATTCAGGTCTTTTAACTCTGACCAGAATGGTCCACCAAGCTGAACTCATAGCATTGCAAGGCATCTCTCAGGACGAGGTTTCAAATCCATATTCCTCCTGCAGATCACTTCCCAAGGCCAAAATCCACAAGATCAGGGTTCTAGCAGCAACAGATGACCCCACTCCTGGCACCAAAACTGTTGTGGTCAGCATTGTAGTTGCTGTGCAGAAAGAACCCAAGCAAAAGCAGCTTGTGGAGGAATGGGTTTATTAGGCTTACAGACTCGAGGAGAGACTCCATCCTGGCAGAGAAAATGATGGTATGTAGACATCACCTCTGCCACAGCACTGCAAACAGTGGCAGGAAGGTGTGCCAAACACTGGCAAGGGGAAGCTGGGTTATAACCCCATTAGCCCACCCCTGACAACACAGCTCTAGCGAGGTTGTAAAACCCAAATTGCTATCAGTTGAGGATCTATCAATCAGAACACATTCATTTGTTTGTGGAGGACATCTGGATCAAACCATGACACTGGGTCTTTCTTTTCTGGTCCTTTCTGACCTAATTTGCATCCCTATTTTTTGACCTCAAAGTTCTACTCTGGTGCAGAGGAGATTGTTCAGTGGTTAAGGAACTTGCCTGCAAAGCCTAATAACCTGGGTTCAATTCCACATTGCCCACGGAAAGCTAGATATACAAAGTGACACATGCATCTGGAGTTGGTTTGCAGTGGCTGGAGGCCCTTGTGCACCCATTCTCCCCCCTCTCCACCTGTCTCCCTCTCTCTCTCTGCTTGCAAATAAATAAATAAATAAATAAAAATTTAAAAAAAGATACTGGGTGTGATGATTGCTTGTAATCCTAATCCTGGGAGGTGGAGAAAGCAAGATCCCTGGGGCTTACTGGCCAGCCACTCTAGCTTACTTAGCAAGTTCCGGGCCAGTGAGACACCCTATCTTAAAAAAGGTGGGATTCTAACCGCAAGATGTCACACCCCAGCACAGAGACATTGGTGCAACTATGTTTATAGCAGCCCAATTCATAATAGCCAAGAATTGGAATCAACCCAAATGCCCATCCATGGAGGAATGGATAACAAAGCTGTGGTATAGTTACACGATGGAATTCTATTCAGCTGAAAGGAAACATGACATATCGAAATTTAGAGAAAAATGGTCTTGGATCAGATCTTACTAAGTGACCTCTCAAAAAAACAGAGAGTCAAATGCTGCCTATTCTCCCTCATATGCGGTTGCTAACCAGGTTAACCATAAACTCTATGCAAACCAGTTGAGAGAAGTGAGAGTTTATGAAAGAGGGGTAAGGAATGGGGGGAAGGGGATGACTTAAATATGAAGCTAAACCAAAATGGGTTCAAAACCATAGAATCCTCACATTCAGAATATAACCTATTGAGCAAGTAGTGGGCATCATCTGGCAAGAGGGGCCGTGAATAGAAGGGGAGAGAGCCTAAGCCTGTGAAAAATTGATCAGTCTGGCAACTCCTGGTCCCAGTCACTGGCTCCTTCTCTCACTGAGCTGTTGACCAAAGTGACCCATGATGTTCCAAAAAACAAGACAGGATTCTGTCAAAGTTCTGTCAATGTTGAATGCCCACCCCAGGCCTGAGGTAGGATCCTGTTGCTGAAGAAACGACAGAAAGCCATCAAGAGACCCTGCAAGGGCTAGAACGGTAACCAGCCCCCAGATGCTAGTTAGTGCAGAGCTGGAAGGCACTGCATAAGCTGCCAGGGGAAGCTGGTCAATGACAGTTGGAGTAAACAGAGACCAGTGATATGAAACACAGTCTGCCGCCATGAGTAGGCTGAACACACTTCCTACTAGGAGAGAACAGCAAACCAAGAAACAAACACTTGTGCAATGGAGGCGGGAAAGCCTTGGGAAGGCAATCAACAGCTTTTAATTTGGCCAAGTAATCCACTCAGTGATGGGGAGCCCTTAACTGGAACTGGGGACTCGGGGCGAAATGCAATGGGAACCAAAATCTTGGGACCCCAAAGAGAAATGCACTTTACAAGTGATTTACAAAGAGGCTACTAACAATCGAATCTAGCCAATTCTGATCTCACTCTCCGATGGAAATTCTGTTTGTATTTTTCAGAAGGCAGTGAGAGCGCTGTGGCTCTTCCAACCCTACCAAGGAACCACAGGCCAATAGCTGACATCCTGGCAAGAGATGAGCCACCTCAGACCTACCGTGGAGGCTCCACATGGAACCCCAATTCTACTTGCTCCAAGGTCCCATTCTACTTGGCCTTGATCAGATGCCAGATGCCCAGCTGGGGCTGCGTTTTGTTGGGAAGGTGATGAGTCACAGAAGGGAGGGGCCTCCAGTTCTCCTCTCCCACCTAGCTGTGTGCCAGGAGGGTGAGTAGAAGCTCACCTCCCACTCCACACCACCTCCTGGCTTTTCTTAGAAACTCACCCAACTGAGGAAGTTGCTCATTTGGTGAAGTGCATGCTTTGCAAGCGTGCAGATTTGAGATTGGATCCTCCCCAAAACCCATGTAAAAATGCCAGGTGCTGTGTGCTTGTAATCTAAGCTCTAGGGAAGTGGAGACAGGTGGAGTTGACCCCTGGATCTTGCTGGCTAGTGTAGTCAAACTGGTGAGTTCCAGGCCAATGAGAGACCCTGTCTCAAAAAAAACAAGCCAGCAGACACTGTTCTTGAGGAGTGACACCTAAGTAGTCCTCTGCCCCCTCCGCACATGTACGCATGTGCACCCCCACATGCATGTATACATATACATAAAAAGAAACTTGGTAGAGAAATTGAGAAGTCCCAGCCTCGCCATGGAAAAATGGGAGGTGCATGTCCTTTCTTTTTTAAACTAGCATTCACACTCAGACTCCACTCGCCTGCGTATGGGCTGTATGGACTTGCCTCCATCGTTGATCCTCTAAGATATCCCACAATGCAGCGCTCACTACCAGCAGTGACCTGGGTTTTCACAAGGGTGAGAATCAGGTGTCAAACTCAGTTACCAGCACAGGACAGCATCTGGAACTTGGGGAGCCTGGGAAGTGCTTGCTGAATCTGTTTTGTTCAGAAGCGAATGTTGTGGTAAGCTTGGGAGAGACTCTGGCGTCAACTCAGTAGCCTGAGAGGCTGAGCTACCCAGAGCCAGGCACATGTGAGGTACACAGAAGGTGCTCAATAAATGCAAACCTGTGTGATGCTGGCAAGTGTTTTAATCTGGAAATGTCTTTCCATATCTGCAGATAAATGTTACTTTTTGTGTAAGTTTTTGGTGTGCATCATGTGTGTAAGTACATATGGGGACACTTAGGTTTGCAAGTAGAGGTCAGAGTTTGATGTCTTCCTTAACTACTTTCCATTTTATTTTTGAGACAGAATCTGGAGCTCAGTGATTCGAGCTAAATTAGCTAGCCAGGAAGCCCCAGGGATAGAATTACAGGCACTTGCCTTTTCCACGGGCACTAGGGATTGGGATTTAGATCCTCATGCTTGTACAGCAAGCGCTGCACTGACTGAGCCACCTCTCCATACCCAAGCAGTCTTTTGCTGTGGGATGGCGATGGCCCTGTCCTCATAGTATCCCAGCCCTGTGAGCACGGGCTGTGCAGTTTCTGCTGAGGGTTCTACCTTTCTGGGCCCCGTTTGTTCTCTCTGTAGAATGGGATGATGCTAGTATTTTTCTCGTGATGATGATATCTATGGGGCCTTCAGCATGGAGCTGGGTTTTTAGTTCTCAAATGTTTATCATGCTGCGTTCCTTCTTGCTGCGGTGGCCTCTGCCAGCTCAGAGTGCTGTGACTTTAAAGTACTCCATGCCACAGAACAAGACTGATGACCACCCTTTCTCACTGTGTGATCACAGGCAGGTTGTACACCCTCACTGAGCCTGGCAACATGGCTTGGCCCAGCCAGCCTGTGACTAATGCAAGCTCAAACCAATTCTTCCACCATCACAGGACAGAGGTGTCGCCATCCTAGGAGGCTAGACTTATCTGAGCCCAGGTTGTCTTGACTTGGGCATGGATTCAGGCTTCTCCCTGGTTGCATCACTCAGTTTACGTATTTGAAAATAGAACATGCAATAGTGTGACTCCATTTGTATGCAAAACACCTAGTAGGTGCTCAGAAAACCCACTCATTGAGTGCAGCCCAGCCTTGCTCAGTAGAACCAAAGCCCCAGAGGGTGTCATGTGTCCACCTCACACAAGGAGACTGGGACATTTGACCTATACCCTGGACACTCAACCATTTGGGAACTCAGACTCACAAAGCATCCTGACACCCTGCTATTTTTCTCATCTGAGAAGTCTTGCCCCTAACTATAACCTTACAAGGCTCTCCATAGCTCCCCACATCAGCTCCCTGCTTGCCCACAGCCAGCTTGTGTTCTCTGCTTAGCATAATGGTCAGCTTTTTCTTCCCCAAACCTGACACCCACATATCTCTTGATCCAGTCCATACTGTAGATCCCACTCACTTGCTGCCCACCCTCCTCCTCTGACTTCCATTTCCGGTGGTTTACTCCTCCAGGCTTAGTCCAAGGTTGTTTCTTCCAAGGAGCTTTTAATGTTCACTACCCATGGCCAGTTACACACACACACACACACACACACACACACACACACACACACTCACACAAGGAGAGAGAGAGAGAGACCCAAACACAACCATACAACCACATAGACATACTACATGATCACACAGATACATCTACACACAGAGACAGACACAAATATAGACAGTCAGATACATCTCTCTCTCACTCTCTCACTCTCTCTCTCGTTCTCTCTCTCTCTCTCTCTCTCACACACACGCACACACACACACACACACACACACCAATGTATAAAATCCACACGCAGTCATAGACTCACTTGAACTTGGAGCCTGCGGTGTGTTGAGGACAGCCAGAGAAGCTAGCAGGGCCAGTACAGGGGTTGGTTTTAATTGGTGGAGACACTTCTCTTCTGAGGGCAGCTTACTTTTGGCTTCTGTTTTCACAGACCTAATTATAGGTTTGCCACCTGGATGACCACAGCATAATTTTTTTGGTGCTCCCCAGAACTTGGGGAAGTCCACGCTATAAATACCTTCGTTTCTCAGGTAAGTGGACTCTGTGAGAAGCAGTGAAGCATGGAAGGAAGGAGGGAAGTGGTACAGTAGAATTTGTATCAGGGTTAAGGTATACTGATCTCTTGCGCTGCTACTCAAGGGATGAGAGAATGGGGAGAGAGAAGGAAAAGAGGGGAGAAGAGCAGTGAGGAAAGAGAGGAGAGGGTAAGGTGTCAGAGAAGAAAGGAGAAGAGAGAGGAGATTCAGAAAGATCAAAGAGAAAAAAGAAGGGGAGAGATAAGAGGAGGGGGAGAGAGGATTGGACAGAGACAGAAGAGGAAGAGAGAAAAAGAAGAGAGGGAGAAGGGAGGAAGAAATATTCCAGTCAAACATTCACAATTATAGCAGATGTGGTAACTTCACATGTAGAGGTTAAGGCAGGAATATTGTGAGCTCAAGACAAACCCAGGCTGATGCCAGCCTGGGCTGCATAGCAAGGCCTTCTCTGCACTTACTGAAATAGCCATGTGATTCTTGTGTTAAGCTTATTGATGTGGTATATTACATTTACATATGTTGAAACATCCCTGCATCGCTGGAATGAAGCCCACTTGATCAAGGTAGATAATCCTTTTGATGTATTCTTGAATTTGGTTTGCAAGGACTTTGAGAATTTTCACATCTAGGCTCATCAGGGATATTGATCTGTAGTGTTCCTTTCTTGTGTCTCTGGTTTTGCTGTCAGAGTAATGCTGACTTCATATAAGGACTTTGAGAGCATTCTCTCTTTTCCAATTGTGTGAAATAACTTAAGAAAAGTGGTATTAGTTCTTTGATGAAAGTTTGGTAGAATTTTGCTAAGAATCCATTAGGTCCTGGACTCTTAGTGGTTGGGAAGTTTTTAATTACATGTTCAATCTCATTGGGTATAATAGGCTTCTTTAGGAACTTTATCTGCTCTGTGTTTTGTTTTGGTAGGTAGGGTGTGTCTAGAAATTCATCAATTTCTTCCAGATTATGCAATTCTTTGGAATAGAGGTTTTGGAAGCATGTTCTGCTGATTCTTCCAATTTCATTGGTGTCAGTTGTGACCTCTCCATTTTCATTTCTGATCTTGTTAACTTGAGACTTTTATTTTTTCTTTTGATCAAATTTTCTGGGAGTTTATAAATCTCATTTATTTTTTCAAAGAACCAGCTCTTTGTTTTGTCGGTCTTTTAAATTGTTTTCTTAATTTCCAGCTCATTAATTTTTGCTCTGATCTTGATTGTGTCTTTCCATCTGGCACCCTTGGGTTGGAGTGTTCTTGTTGTTCCAACACTTTTAGGTAGATGGTTAAGATTAATTTGGGATTCTCTGTCTTTGATATGAAGGCATTTAGTACTATGAATTTCCCCTTAGAACTGCCTTCATTGTGTCTCATAAATTCTGGTATGATGTATTTTTGTTATCATTCAGCTCTAGAAATTTTACAATTTCCTTTTTTTATTTCATCCACACCCCATTCCTTGTGTAATAGTGAGTTGTTCAGTGTCTGGGAGCTGGTGTGTTTTCTGTTGTTTCTCTTGTTGATTTCTAGCTTTAATGCATTGTGGTCAGATATAGTACAGAGAGTTATGTCACTTTTCCTGGGTTTATGAAGGCATGCTTTATGTCCTAGTATAAAGTCTGTTTCAGAGAAGGTTCCATGAGCTGCTGAGAAGAATGTGTATTCTGTGGGATTATGGTGGAATGTTCTGCAGATGTCTGTTAGGTCTAATTGCTCTATGCTCTTGTTAAGCCCCATTGTTTCCATGCTGATTTTCTGCTTGGATGGTGTGTCTACTGATGATACTGGGGTGTTGATGTCCCCTCCTAGGATGATATTGGGATTTATTTCTGGTTTGTTATCAAGTAGACTTTGCTTTATAGATGCATATAAGTTTATGACTGGGATTTCTTCTTGTTGGATTGATCCCTTGATGAATGAAAAATGGCCTTCTTTGTCTTTCCTTTTTACTACTTTTGGTTTGAAGTCTATTTTGTCAGATGTTAGTATAGCCACCCCAGCTTGTTTATTTCTGTCTGCTTGGAGGATTGTTTCCATCCTTTCACCTGAGGTGGTGTCTGTCTTTGACAGTGAGGTGGGTTTCTTGTAGACATCGTATAGGTGGATCCATTGTTCTGATCTAGTGAGTTAACCTGTGTTTATGATTGGGCAGTTCAGACCATTGATGTTTAGAGTTATAACTGTGAAATTTGATTAAATCTGTCATACTGAAGGCATTGCTGGCTTTTTAAAATTACTAAATAGAAACTCTATATATAAGTCTTGTGTTGGTACCCCCATTTCCCTCCTCCCTGCCCGTATTCCACTGAGGACCCTGCTCAACAGGATTGCTAGAATGCTCCTTGGGATGAAGGGCTAAGAGTTGTGCAGGCAGCAGACTGGTTTTTTGGGGGGAGGGGGAAGGTGGAGGCAATGCCTCTGGATATTTGCCCCCACCATGGCTCTTACAATCTTTCCACCCCCTATTCTGCAAAGTTCCTTGAACCATGGTGGGTGATTTTTAAGTCTTCTATAGTGTTGAGGTCTTAAGAGTCTCTGGGTTTCTGCCTTGGACTATTTTGAGTATCCTCAGAGTCGGCCTCCATTACCCTTGCCTAGGTTGTCAGTCTTGCTGTGGAAGCAGCACTCTTGCTCATCTCACCACTTCCTCTATGACTTCACCTGGGTCCTCGACGATGTATTCGAGGTGGTTCATCTCCTGCCTGGGAGTCAGCTATCATCTCAGGAATGAAAATGGAATATTCACAGGCCCAATCGCGTGTCAACTTGGGGCACGTAGCTGCAACTGCTGTGCCTTCATGAGTGCAGCAAGCTATTGTTGCAGTGCTTTCATCCTAAACGTCCCATGCAACCATGGGTCCCGCCATCGTGCTCATAACACGGTATCTTCCATTTCCATAACAGGATACCTCCCACCTCCAAGAACATGGTGTCTTCCCATCTCCATCCAGACACAGGAAATCTACATCAAAAGCCAGTAGCTGTGTGGACTGCCCCAACCTTATATGTGTGGCTGAGCAATATCTGTGCCACTCATGCCTCAGTTACCCCCATGGAGGAGGATACTGTAGTCCTACCAATGGATGCTCAGATATTCTGATCAGCTTCTCCTTGGTAGGCCCCAAAGGCTCACATCCCTGTGGGACTCAGCTCTGGGGGGAAGTGTAAATTCTAAAGAATTAAGGTAGGGCCCACATAAGGGTGGCAGTGATTTAGCAGGGTGAAGGACGTGGGGTGTGGGGTCCCTCATGACACACACCTAAACACACATAGAGCTAGACAAATACAGACTCACAGGCACCACATTTCACTACCAAACCATAGGCACACACCCAACAGACACTGGCACCATACAATATGAGCATGAAGGGATACAACAGAGAGCCACATAAGATGTGTATGAGGACACAGACAGAGACAAACACAACGTAGGTGGGAAATACCATGTTCATGAAAGTGGGAGATGCCAACATCAGGTTTGTCATTGCACAATAAGATCACACACAGAGGCACATATATACATGTACATATCCATGCATATGTACATATACATATATCATCTCTATAATACACAAAGATAGGGGACACACAATATAATCAAACCACAACACATTACTATAATACATTATATTACTATATAATATATAATACATTATTATAATATAAAAGAGGCATATAATTCATGAACACAGACATACAGAGAACAAGACAAATTCCTAGAAACACAACACAGCCAGGACACACACTACCAAAAATACACAGGTGTAACCCACAGACATCTGTGCAACACCTCCACAACAAACCAGGACATACTTCCACACAGATAGATCATAGTATAACCAAAAATCATACAGTGTATGCACACAGGTACTTTGGACACAGAAACACACAAATACACAAAGCGCAGCATAAGCACACAGATATGGACACAACTATGGTCAAACTATGAATCAAACTGTGATAGTTTGATGACAATCAGACACATGTGGGACATATACCGTGCATATGTTGACATATACACATACCACAGGGCACATAAAGCACCCATGCGCCCTCTGCTGGTTATCTGCATAGATATTTTAAAGAAGGTGTTGATGGACAGGTCGCCCCCCTCCTCACCACAGTTCCTCTCTGCCCCCCCCACTTTGTCTTCAAAAAAACCCTCTGTTTTTGCAGACTTCCCACATTCCTATCTTAGGAACCTTACTTCCCTCCCTTTCTCCTCTCCCTTCCATTTTCTTTTCCTTCATTTTTCTCCCTCTCTCTTCCTCCTTTCTATTTCCCTTCTTCCTTCCCCTCTCTTTCTCTTTCCCTCTCTCTTCTTTCCTGTTTTTCTTTGGTATTTTTTTGAGGTAGGGTCTCACTCTAGTCCAGGCTAACCTGGAAATATAGTCCAGGCTGGTCTTGATCCTCCTGCCTCACCCTCCCAAATGCTGGGATTAAAGGAGTGCACCACCACAGCTGGCTTTTTCTTTTCTTTCTTTATCTCTCTTTTAATTTTATTTTTATTTATTTGAGAGAGAAAGAGAAATAAAGAGAAAGAGGAAGAGAGAGAGGATGAATATGGGAGCACCAGGGCTTTCTGCCACTGCAAACAAATTCCAGATGTATGTGCCACTTTGTGCATCTGGCTTTATGTGGCTACTGGGAAATCGAACCCGAGCCATCAGACTTTGCAAGCAAGCGCCTTTAACTGCTGAGCCATCTATCTTGCCCCTCTCTATCTCTTTTTCTCTTGCCCTTATTCCTTGCTTCTTTCTTTTTCTCTTTTTTGCCCTTCCTCCCTTCCTTTCTCCTCCCTCCCTCTTTTCTATCTGTCTCTTCTCTCCTTTGTTTCTTTAGTCTCTTCCTTCCTTCCCTGTCTTTCTCTATTTGCTCTCTTCTTTCTCCTCATCTTCCTTTCTCTCATTCATTGAACAAGAGCTTTTGAGCTACTACTGTGGATGGGGCACAGAAGTAAATGAGCCAGACAAAAATCCCTGTCCTTGTATCTGATGTTCTACCAGGGAGACAGACAAATGTCAGATGGTGACAAGAGACATAGAACAAATCAGAGGGATGACAAAGGTACTGTTTAGGTAAAGAGGTCTGACAAGGGTCTGAACTGGACGCCTAAAGGAAACGAGGCAACTAGCCTGTGGAAATGGTGTTTGTGGTGGTGGTGGTGGTGTGTGGACAGGAGTTCCTGGCAGAGGAAACAGCAAATTCAAAGGCCCTTAGGGCTGATGGTGTGGTGGAGGAGCATCCAGGAAGGAGGTCCCTGGAGCAGAGAGAGCCCAGGTGAAGCAGAGTCTGGAGGACACTTGCTGAAGCCAAGAATCAGACTAGGGAAACACGGACAGTGACAGAAGAAGAGACAGTGCATTAAGAACGAGAAGGGAAAGGCACCCACACAAAATGAAGTGGGCTAGAGAGATGGGCCAGGTCCAAGGCTCAAAAGCCTTGAGCCGATGCGCCAACCAGGGTCATACTCCAGGTCATTTACTGCCACAGCTTCAGGTGCTGGATGAACAGACACAGTTTATGAGAGGAAGAAGGGATTTACATGAACTCACAGATACAGGGGAAGTCCCAAAAGGGTGAAGGAGGCTGGCCCCCTCCCACAGGTTCAAGCAGAGAGAAAAACCGTCACCAGCACCACACACACGAGGAAACAGACAGCACTCAGACTGCTCTCTGACACCTTGGGCTAGAATTCCCAGGGCTGGACCTTAGGATCCACCCACAGTGACACCTCCTTCCAGTTACAAGCTTTAACAAGACTCCTGAATCTATTGGGGAACATCCATTCAGACCACGACGTGTATGTAGTACTCATGGACTCCTACATTTGTTTATCTGTATTTTTCTCTTTCACGCTCTGTCTGGTATAGCCCAGGTGGGGAGAGGTTTCCATTCCAGTCTTTCTGCCCACGGACTTCTTTCATGTTTACCTTTTATTTTCATGTTTATCTTTTTTTATGTGTGTGTGAGTGTGAGCACATGTGCCACTTTGTATGTGTAGAGGTCAGAGGACAACCTCAGGTGCAAATTTTCACTTTCTGCCTTGGTTGAGGCAAAGTCTCACATTGCTCACCATCTTGCAACCAGGGAGCTGGAGCACATTCTTCTGGGTCTCCCTCATCTCTCTGGTGTGCTGGATCCCAGGCGCTGGACTATGGTTTATGTGGTTCTGGGCATCTGGACTCAGGCACTCATAATTGCGTGGCAAGCACTCCACCCCCGATCAACCTCTGCAGCCCCTCGTGTCAAGCTCAAAGCCTCTTTCTCTTCTGCCTAAACTTCCTGCCTGTGGCCCAACTCAAGCACTCCAATGTCCCTCCACCACAGGAGAGCCCTGTGGACCTGGTGTGACCCCTTCTGGGATTTTTTCACCTTCCATATTTAGCATCTCTTGATCTACTTTCTAGATCCCTGCCTTCAAGTCCGGCCATCCTCTTTTTTCTAGTCAGTGGTCCGGCCTCCCTGAGCCCCATCCACCTGGTTACATGCAACCTTCTGAGATTTCCTTCTGCTCTGTGCTCTAAGCTCCTGCTCTCCTTCAGCCAGCAGTGCACACAAACCATCTTGAATCTTCCAGTCTGGGCCACTTATCTCCTCTGAGCCTCCACAGTCTTCTGGATCTCCTCCTCCGCCCTGAGCTGTGCCCTCTTTCTGGAGTTCACGGCCACATTCCGTATATCCTTGCATATTGTTCCCTAGCTTCAACCTGCAGAGATCAACAGGAAAAAGGAAGGGTGTGTGGGTTGAGAAGTGGTTTATCTGCACTTTTGCCTTCCTGGAACCTTGAGACCGGAGCCCAAGTCTGATTTCGTTTGTGTGTTGGAGGTGTGGCAGGGAGAGAGCTGGTGTGTGGATAGAGGGAGACCCAGAGATGGGCTTGTCCACACTCTTCCTTCTGCAGGGTGTGCTGAGCTCCAGGAGGGAGTCCCAGGCCCACCCCTTCATCTCTGCCTTCCTCAGGCTCCAAGACAAACCCATGAAGCTGAGTTCGCCCACCCCGTAACATTCTCATTAAAAAAATTTTTTTTGTTAACAAGCAAATCCCTTTCCCAACATCAGCCAACAAACATTCCCATAGAAGGAGTTGAGAGAAATTCCCACCACTCCTTCTTTCCTGTCCCCCTCCATCCTAACTGCGGATAACCATGCCCCAACTCTCTTGGGAGGTGCCAGACTATACAGGAGATGGAGCATTAATTGCAAGGGAGACTCAAAGGGCTGGGGAGATGATTCAGTTAGTAAAATGCTTGCTTGCAAACGTGAGGACCTGAGTTTTATCCTCAGAACCCAAATCAATCTGTACAGAAATGAACCTGCAATCTCAGTACTTGGGAGGTGGAGGCAGGAGGATTTCTAGAGCTTGCTGGCCATCCAGTCTAGCATACTTGGTGAGCTCCAGGCCAATGGGAAACCCTGTCTCAAAGGAAGTAGACTTTGTTCTGAGGATATCCGAGGTTGACCTCTGACCTCCACATGCGCATCACATAAGTCTGCACACATATGAACATGCATACAGATGCACACATACACACAAGTAAACAAAGGACTCTATCTATGCAGTTTAGGGGAGGTTATCACCATGCTGGGATGTGACGTTTCAATCATGCGTCTGCTTTGGGATCAACCAAATAAACACACTGGTTCACCAAGCTGGACTTGAATGGAATCATTTATTTTGGTTTGTTTTTGGTATCCTATAGATTGTGGTCTGTGTCTTCCCAGGAAAAGTCATTTGGTAGCCTCTCTGTCACTGCCTTTATGGCTTCCATGCTCCTTTTGCATGTTAATAGTCTGGTTTGCTTGTTTAAAAATTGCCCATCTCCTGCTGAGCGGAGGGCCGGGTGTTCTTTATGATATCCGTGTTCTTGCCCCTTGTTCAGCCAGGCGCAGATGGACTGTTTTTTGTGCATGCACGTTGGCATATGTTCATATGTATGCAAGAGTGCAGCACGTGGAGGCCAGAAGTCAATGCCAGGCATCTTCCTCAGTTGCTCTGAGACAGGCTCTCTCACGCAACCTAGAGCTCATTAATTTGGACTGAAAGCCCCAGGGATTCTCCTGTTTCCACCTCCCCAGTGCTGGAATTAGAAGTGAGGGCACCACGTCCTGCGTTTAATGTGTGCTGAGGATATGAACTCAGGTCCTCGTGCCTGAATAGCAGCGCTTTACCCACTGGACCATCTTTGTAGCCTCAGAGTAGAGGCTCTTTGTAGGTACCAATTCTACAGGAGTTTCTTATTGATATATGTGAAGCTACCACAAATGACTTAAAATGACTTAAAACAATACATTTTCCATTTATATTCACCATTAATTTATGATAATGCAGTCTATTTTCAGACTAGATATGAAGAACTGGGGATGTGGCTCAGTTGATAAGGTGTCTGTCTAGCATGCAGGAAGCACCAGATAAATTGAGCATGTTGGTGCACACCTGTAATCCCAGCCCTTGCGAGGTAGAGGAAGGAGGTTCAGAAGTTCAATGTCCTCTTTGGCTACCTAACAAATCTGAGGCCAACTGGAGATACATGAAACTGTCCCAAAAGACGAAACAAAAGCCAAACAAAACAGAATAGGAGCTGAGGAGATGGCTCAGTAAATGAAAGCACTTGGTGCAGGAGCGTGAGGGCCTCAGAAGGCCTGCTTCACCCTGAGTTCAGCTCTCCATGATTCCTGTAGACAGTGAGACATGGCCACTCATGCCTTTCATCTCAGTTCTGTGAGGAGCAGAGACTAAAGAGCAGAGGATTGCTAGGCACGGTGAGAATGGCAGCTCTTGGTTCAGAGAGATTCCGTCTCAATGAAATATGCAGACGAGGCGATAAAGGAAGATACCTGGCTTTTCCTCTCGTTTCTGCAGTGCATGGGGTGCACACACCTTCACACATATGTACATATATGTACATATACCACAGCACACATGCTACACATACACATGCAAAAAAGAATAATTATAATCTTCCACTAAAATTGTTGCTTATTTCCAAGTGGAGATGTGAATCTAACAGCACCATCTTTTCCATTAGTTGAAACATAGGTCTCACCTGTTTTCAGCAGGACCTCCTCATAGATAAATTTTGTGAACTGAATTGAGAGAAGCAGCCTCAAAAGCAATAATATTAATTTTAAAATTAAAAGATTATAAATATGAAATACTCATTATGTACCTACCTTCCATTAACATATAGGTGTAATTTATGTCAGAGTAGACATGTATTTTTCCTTAGATTTTTTGCACGTATTTGTACGTGGTGTGCATACAAGTGTGTATGCATGATCATATGGATGTGCACATATATGTGTGAGGCATGCATGTGGAGGTAAGAGGTTGATATTGGGGATATTCCTCTGTCATCTAAGCTACATTCCCAATCCTAACACACACTTTTTATTTGCACGTGTGTGTGTGTGTGTGTGTGTGTGTGTCTACAAATGAACAGTGCTTGGGCCACTTTTTGCATTGGACTTATGTGAGTGGTGTGGGAATTCGTCCCAGGGAAGCAGACTTTACAAACAAGTGCTTTTAACCACTGAGCCCTTTTCCCAAACCTCAACACAAACTTTTGGCCTGACAGTTCTAGAGATTAGAAATCCAAGATGGCTCTCCCCGTGCCAGGCTGGCCCCACCTGAAGCACTGGGGGTAACCCTCATCTTACCTGTTTCAGTTTCCAGACCCCCTGCTTTCCTTGGCCCATGAGCTCTTCCTTCACTTTCAGAGCTGACAGTTCAGCATCCTCCAACCTCCTGCTTTCCTCTCACAAGAGGCCTGTGGATAACCCAGGATGACCACCATCTCATGGTTCTTTCCTTAATCCTATCTGCAGGATCCTTTGTGAGGTCCCATTCACAGGCCCAGGAACTAGGTGGGACATCCTTTGGACCATAATGTTATGACTCTGCCCACACAACAGGTACAAAAGCAGAACCTCAGAGAGTCAAGGCCATGTGCTCAAGCTCACGCAGTTAGTAGCAAGCACAGGCTTCAACTTCTGAGCTTTCTCTCAGTATCTTCACAGTCCATTCATCGAAACCATCTGCATCTCAGTGGTGTGGGGCAGGGGTGGGGCAGCTAGGGGATGAGTTCAATGGGGCAAGGGGCTACCAAAATCTGGAAGAGTCTACTGTTCCTACTTTGGAGAGCCCCCAAGGGCTTCCCCAGATGCATCAGCTTTCCTAGGAAAAACAACTAGGGACTTGAGGGGATTTCCTGGGATCAGAAAAGAGGAAGGAGAGTGGAAATGTCATGTGTTTCTATCTCAAAGCATTTCCTTGGAAAGCAGAGTGGTCGTGGGTCAGAGCATGACTAGGGAGTTTATTCTAATTCTTAACTCATGTGAATTGAGCAGAAGACACTGCTGTACAGCAGAGACCAGCAAGGCAAGAAGTATGAGAGAGTCGTGCTTAACCTAGACAGGTAACCAATGGCTCTCTGATTGGCTAAGAAATCTGCTCAGTGGTAAGGAACCTGTAGCTGGAACTGGGATCCAAGGCAAATTCTCATGGAGACCAACAACCCAGACTCCAAGGGAAAATCCCCCACTAACCATGAGCCTACAGAGAGACCACACCCATTAAAACCTGGCCAAATTAACAATGTTTGTCCCATTTAACCTATACTGACCTCATTCTCTATTGGAGATTCTGTTTGTATTTTTCAGAAGGCAGTGAGAACCACGGACAACCTAATTCCACCAAGACCTGAGATGATGGGTGACTCCCAGGCAAGAGATGAACCATCCTGAACTCGTCATCTAGGGCCCAGGTGAAACCATAGAGGAAGTGGTGAGACGAGCAAGAGAGCTGCTTCCACAGCAAGTCAGACAACCTATGCAAGGGTGATGGAGACAGACACTAAGGCTATTCAAATAGCCCAAAGCAGAAACCCAGAAACTCTTAATAGTAAAGCAGACTTAAAACTCACCTTCCATGGCTCAGGGAATTTTGTGGAAGAGGGGGCAGAAAGATTGTAAGAACCATGGTGGAGGGAATATCGAGTCATTGACCTTCTCAAAAAATCTGTCTACTGCTTGCATAATTCATAGCCCTTCATCCCATGGACCATTCCAGCAATCCCACTGAGTAGGGCCTCAGTGGTTTGGGGTAGGGAGGAGGGAAATGGAGGTACCAACACAAGACTTGGTTACACAAAGTTTCTGTTTATTAACAATAAATAATAAATAAATACTAGAGGGATAACTGCAAGGTAGACTCTTTGGCTTCTCTAATGCCGCCTCTACTTTCCTTCCCCTCCCCACCAAGACCAGAAATGCAGGGGAGGGAGGTCTTCTTTTTTTTTTTAAATATTTTATTTATTTATTTGAGAGAGAGAGAGAGAGAGAGAGAGAGAGAGAGAGAGAGAGAGAGAGAGAGAGAGAATGGGCGCCCTAGAGCCTCCAGCCACTGCAAATGAACTCCAGACACATGCGCCCTCTTGTGCATCTGGCTTTACATGGGCACTGGGGAATCGAACTCAGGTCCTTCTGCTTTGCAGGCAAACACCTTAACTGCTAAGCCATCTCTTCAGCCCGAGGTCTTCTTTTTCAGAATTTTCCACTTGCAACCTCACCATACTTCTGTTAGTTTTCATCATTCTTCCCTTTCCCCCCCCCAGGAGAGCAGTGATCACTACCAGAGCCCTAATATTTTCAAGCAAGCACCTTTAACCATTGAGCAAAAATTTTCCAAGTCATAAGCATTTTATTAGGACAGTTTTCAAGCATTCAGAAAAGTTTAATTTTGGAATAAGCAACCCTTTCTAGAGTTTACACTTAACACCTTCTCTATTTATCATTGTGTATATATGTATGTGAGTGCATATTTGTGATTGTGCACATGTATGTAGTGTGCATGGAGATATGCGTGTGTGCAGGTCAGAGACCAACCTTGGGTGTCATTCCTTGGGAATGCTGCCCATCTTTTGTTTTTAATAATAGTATATTCATTGATTTATTGGAGTGATAGAGATGGGTAGAAGGGGTGTGGCAGGGCCTCTAGCCACTGTGAATGAACTCCAGATGCATGTGCCATTTGGTGCATCTGGCATTATGTGGGTATTGGGAACTGAACCCAGGCCAGCAGGCTTTGCAGGCAAGCACCTTTAACCATGGAGACATTTCTTTAGTCCCCCATCGCTTTTGGGAGCAGGGTCTCTCAGTGACCTGGGAGCTCACCAGCTAGGCTAGACTGGCTGCAGCAAACTGACTTTGCCTCCTCAGGGCTAACGTTGCAAGTCCATGCCACCACACACATTTTATGTGGATGCTGGGGATTGAACTCCCATCCCATGCTTGTATGGTTAGTGCTTTACTTGATGAGCTGTCTCCCTACCCTTCCACATTTATCTTATCACAAATTAATCCACTTGTCTGTTCTTTCTACCTCCAGGTTCATCTTAGATTTTTAAAAAGTCTATTTATTTGAGTGTGTGAGAGAGAATGGGATACCAAGGCCTCTTGCTACTGCATATGGATTCTACATGCACCATTTTGTGTGTCTGCCTTTACATGGGTGTTGGGGAATCAAACACAGATCACAGGCTTTGCAAGGAAGCATGTTTAATGACTGAGGCATCTCCCCATCCCCTTTATCTTAGTTTTTGCAAATGTTCTAGTTTATTTATTTGGGAAAAGTGGAGACAGAGAGGATGGGTGTGCAGGTGCCTTCTGCCACAGCAAGCAAACTCCAGATATCAAGGAATCAAACCCCGGCATTAGACTTTGCAAGCAAGCACCTTTAACCACTGAACCATCTCTCCAGCTCCTCATCGTAGTTTTAATGTATCTCTAAATAAGTTGCAGGCAGAAGTCCACATTATCTTTACGTACTTTAGTCTGTAGGATATTAACTGGTGTCTGTAAAAAAAAAGCGTTTTGAGACCAGTTTGGAAGAAAGAAGCAGATAAAAATCTCAACTGCAAAGAACAGGCTTTGTTCAGACTTCAGAGCCTGAGAGGGGCTTCTCAGGTTCCAGAGGCGCTCTGACCCTGGGGCAGAGAGTGTGCTGAGTAGCACTTGGCTGGGAGCTTTTATTGGCCTTAAGGTGGAGATACGGATGTTCTGTTGGCAAAATGAGGAAGGGGGAAATGAGGAAGTTGGAGATATAAGCTGTTTGATCAGTTGTTTTAGTTTCCTGGGGGGTCACAAGTCAGCAAGTAGCTTCTTGCTGCCTAAGATAGAGGGGCAGTTGGTTATCTCTGGGCAGGCTGTTGTTTGATTGTAAGTTTGAAATCTCCTGGCATCCTCCAGTGTCTGTTTGATGATTACATCAGGGTACAACAACATTTATTGACCCTTCTCTTTACTGTCTCTTTGGGCCCAAGAAACCCTTTGTCGTAGTTCCTCTATCTCAAACTCAGAACCTGACAGGAGGTATGCTAGAATCAATCTCCCAAAGACACAGAGGGAAATCATAATTAAAAATTTGCATGCATATGTATGTGTGTGGTGTCCATGTGTGTGCATGTGTGTGTGCATGCATGTGTGTGTGGTGTCCATGTGTAAGCATGCGTGTGTGTGGTGTCCATAAGCCAAATAAACGCATTCCTCCACAAGCCTCTTTTGTTTGGGTTCTTTCTGCGTAGCAACTAGAAAGCTGACTGCAACAATATGGCTGTCAATTTTCTTAAAATCACATCCATAGAAGTATTACATAAAAATGTCTACTATTTCCTATTAAGAAGGATGTCTGATTCATCTGATACTGGATTACTTGCTTTCTATTTGATAAAAGAGTTAAGTCAATTTGGTACAATTTCTCTTAATCCTATAAAGGACGAGAAACTAAGTTCTATAGATAAATATGTGTTGGATGCCAGTTCTATAAAATCCAACTATATGTGCTGTTTCCAAATCATGGGCTAAACAATAAAGGAAAAAACAGATGTTTTAATATGCTCAGCCTGATTCTGTCTCCAAAACAGAGCTCTTCTGGAACCAGACCCAGGAACAGGCATGTTTACCAGTGTTTCCTCATAAACCAGACTGGCCCTCTGGTTAATGATGAATGTAAGGGAGATTATAACACAGGGAGATCTATATCTTCTTTTTGGTACTAAAGTCCATGATCATTTGGGTAAACTAAATTTTGTTTCTGTCAAAAAGACTAGTCACAACACTCTCTAAAAAAGTGGCCACAACAAGTCAAGTTTAAGTACTAAAGAATTCTCTAACCTAACTTTTTGTAGGACAGAGTACAACTATTCTTTTACTTGTAAAACCATCTAAACTGACCACTGCTGTCAGTTGGACCTGATCACTGCAGTTACAGTTTCTGGCTCAGTAACTCCTGACTCTCTAGTCCTAGCTATGTCAATCTCTCCATGGGTTAAAGGGTATTTAAACAGATTCAGCCATTAGGCTTGCCTAGAGCGTATATCAGAATAAAAACAGGTATTGCCATAGAGCTGTTCTTAAGGAAATCAGATTGCATTATTAAAAACAGCTGATACAAATTCTTTTATTTCTCCCTTTTATGGTTACTTCCATTTTCAATTCATGTCCTAAAAATGGCTCTATATATGTCAATAGGAAATTGTGAATGCTAGATGTGTTGTAATGTGATAATAAAAAGAATTTCACTGGAACTATAATAAAAGAATAAAGAATGGTATTTTTAGGAGGTACTAAGAAGGGACATTGTTAAAGGAGATTTCTCTCAGTAATAATTGAGAGAAATATACAAAGGGATTATAGGGGGACCTTGAAAGGATGATAAAATGTTACTGAGTAAATGATAATAAACGGTAATAAAAAGGATAAAATAAACGGGTTCAAGTTCCTTTTAAAAATGTAACATCCATAATCCTGTACAAGCCTGTACAGACAGGATTTATAGACCATGCCTTTGCTCTTAGATTCCATATACACATGTATATACAAAACTGTCCATTGCCCTTCTTCAAAGGCTCAAGGAAACAATTAGAAAGACATACTAACTCATGTTATAAAAGGTTACAAAATGGTGGCTAAAACAATCAAGAGCTCAAAACAGCTGCTCTGAAGTACAACATCTGTTTATTGTAATTTAAAGCCAAAAAACAAGGCTTGAGACAGGCTGGCTCTGTCATAAGCCTCCTACCATCAAAATGGTTTGCTACAGAATAAAATCCAAGGCAAAATGTATGCTGGACAGCTCCCAATGACACTAAAAGGTTCATGGCATCTCTCTCTGTCCCTGGCTTGCCCCAGGGTAGATTAAAAATGTAATCTAGGATTTCTCTAGATGCAGGGAAAACAAGGTAAAAACCTTAACATGTCCAGCTAATTTGCCAGTTTTTAAACACAAATAGACTAGAGTGTTTTGCAACGGTATCATCATCGCTCTGTTTTTATTTCATCTATTGGTTTAAAATATGTAATCTAATGCATAAAACTCTCACCAAATATACACAAAAAGCTCTAAATGATACCACTGAGAAAATTCCCCTATTTAATTCTAAAATTCAAATGACGAGAAAGGCAATCATACAAAATCACAAGGCTCTAAATGTCCTCACAACCTCCCAAGGTGGTACATGTGCTGTTGTTAAAGTTAAATGCTGTGATATCTCTTTCTAATAACTCTTTTGGGCTGGAGAGATGGCTCAGCGGTTAAGGCACTTGCCTCCAGTGCCTAAGGCCTGGGGTTAAATTCCCCAGGACCCACATAACCCAGACCCACAAGGTGGTGGCCCTGGTGCATTCTCTCTCTGTGTCTCTGTCTCTCTCTCTTTCTGCTTGAAAATGAATAAATAAAATATTAAAAAAATAACTGTTAATGTGTGTCACCGGCTTTACAAGCCATACAGGAACAATCTCAGACCATATCTGATACTATGATGCCATTTGATAAACAATTCTGGGATAAATCTCAAGTTTTTTGTGGTGGACAACAACCCGCCACTGTCTATCCTGGACTGCTCTACAACAGACACCCTATATAAAACACTCTCCAATTCTGGGTGGGGGATACCCCACTTCCTCCCTCACAATGTTAGGCAGGACAAAATCTTGACAATGAGATGTATGATTGATGGGTCTCTCTTGGCCTTTAGATAGGGACCCTTCCCTCTCTAAGAGATACCCCCTACTGCCATAACTTTATGTCCTATTCAGCAGGAAATAGATAAGAGACTTCGTTGTCCACATCTCCCAACAAGAGTTGGGGTATCCTCACAAGAGGGGGAAATATGGGAAGCTAGAGAGAGACCCCACACAATGTTGTCATGCTATCAGTCCCTGCCCGATGTGTAATTTTTACTCTTGTTTATGCAAATTCAGATTTAAACAACAAAGACAAATTATGAACTTTACCAAAGTCACTGTTCATCAGGCCCTATTAAATTTACCTGCCATAAAGCATAAAAACCCTAAAAAGCTCCGCAGGAAGCTAATTGACCACTATGCCCCTGATGCCTTTGTCTCTCCAACCCTTTGACTTCCTGGCTCCACTCCTTGGCCCCCTCCTTGCTGCAGGGACCCTGCTACTCCTAGCCCCCTGCATCATCCAGTTTCTCAGATGGCAACTAATATCGCTTGAGTCACAACCAATCAGGTCTTAGTAAAATATCAAGCCTGCCTAAGACAATAGAGGATTATGATACCACTGGCCCATTTTAAAACAGGGGGGAAGCTGTGGGACCTTGCTGAGAGGCAATGAGGATTCAGGGTTAAATGAAAGTTGAGACTGGCCTGGAACCCCGATAATCTCATCCTGAGACCAGCAGGAGTTGGGCTGACTCCTTCCCTCTCCAACCTCCAGCCACCTGGCAGGCCCCAGCAAGTCCTGATAAGTCCAGGTATTTCAAAGCCTGATTTTACTGGAGTTCATATAACTCAGCTATAAGGTAATAACAAGCCTGAGCAATAGAAAGGTTTGACGGTCACAGCTCCTCTACAGCCACTGCCATCTGTTACATGTCACCACCTGGGGCTGAGAAAGTCCCCCAACTTATCTATGCAAACCAGACATCAGCAGGTTACTGGCCCCTGCCGATCCTCTCTTGATCCATATCAACAAAGAAGCCCCTACATGCTAATGAGACATCCACAGGCCACCCTGCTCCCACAAATCCCTTTTGCTGTTTTTCCTCCTGCCCCTCCTTCTCCCTTCTGCATAAAACACCTTCTCCAACCTAATAAATGAGCTGTTCAATGAAACTGTCTCCCGAGAGCTCTTCCTCTCACATCCTCGCAGCTGTCCCAAGACTTTGTCCACCCAGCTCCACAGATAAACAGGCGTGTTGACGCGCAGCGACCCACACAGCCCAACCATGATTTCTTTTGTTTTTTCGAGGTAGGGTCTCACTGTAGCCCAGGCTGACCTGTAATTCACTATCTAATCTCAGGGTGGCCTTGAACTCACAGCGATCTTCCTCTGCCTCCTGAGTGCTGTTATTAAAGGCATGCGCCACCATGTCTGGCTTCAAACCTTGATTTTTAAAAATATTTTATTTTTATTATTTATGTGTGTGTGTGTGAGAGAGAGAGAGAGAGAGAGGGAGAGAGGGAGAGAGAGAGGGAGAGAGAGAGGAGGGAGAGAGAATGAGAATGGGCAAGCCAGAGCCTCTGCCTCTACAGATGACACTGATCTACTGTTGCATCAGCTCTGCATAAGTTGTGTCCCTAAAGGTATGTGTGGCTCCTCCAAATAGATTGGATGCCATTACTCTATGCATACATATCTACATTATATCACTGGTCACATTATTCCTGTGTACATCTATACCTGAATGAGGATGTCCAGAGCATAAATAGTACCTATGACTTTTTTTGCATCCCCAGCACCCTCTGAGTCAAAGAGGAAACAGTGCAGAGAGGTAACCTGACCCTGTCTTTAAGTCCTCCTGCCTAGTTTAGGCTACCCTCTGAGCCTGGGAAACACCATAGAATCATCTTTAGAGGTTGTGATAGTTTATTTTGTCAATTTGACGGACCTAGAATCACCTGTGAGGAATTATGTAGATTAGGTTAGCCTCTGTGCATGCTTATCTTGATTAGGTTAATTAAGGTGAGAAGACCAATGTGGTGGTCTAAATGTAAGTGTATGTCCCTCATAGCCGAGGGTATTTTTAATATTAAACTTTGTTGTATGGACAAATTATGTGTTGTTCCCATTCCCCTCTTTCCCACCCTCATTTGACCGAGGGGCTCTCTTCAGTGGAATTATTCATACTCACACTATGGGGTTATGGATTATGAATGCAGTGGTAGCCTGAGGTATATTTGATTAAGATTAAGCTTTCTAGTAAAGTCTCCAGCAGGCTGGAACAGGTGTGTCAGTGGAGGCAGATCTTGAGTCTAGCACTAGTAGGTATGTTGAGCGCTAGCTTGGGTTCTTGGCTGTTGTTGGTTCATCCTCTCTGCTGTGGATGTATGAAGTGAGCCAGGTTCTTCCACCATGATGAAGTTTTCTCTGGAATTTGTGAGCGTGAAATAAACCCTTTCCTCCCATAAGCTGCTTCTGGTCAAGTGTTTGTCCAGCAATGAGAAGGTAACTGCAACAATCCACCTTAACTCTGGGTGGCACTGTTCCATGTCTGGGCCCTGGGGACTATGTACAAAGGAGAGAATTAGCCACATTCATCACTCTCTGATTTCTCTACGATGAACTGTAACCTAGAACTCTAAGGTAAAACAGACTGTAAGCTTCTTTCCTTAAGCTTTTTTTATGAGATATTTCGTCCTAGAAACAAGAAGGTTAACTAATACAGAAGTCAAGATTCGCTTTCAGAAGTCGCCGTAAGGACTCTGAGGCAAAGCTGAGAACAGACCCAGGAACCTAGATTCATTTCTCAAACATTTATTGATAAGACGTCTCTGTGAAGGCAACTCCATGTCAGGCGTGGAACAAGGAAACTGAACACTTTCTCACTGTGTTTAGGAAGACAGGTAGAAGTCAGATGACCAGGTTTTTGGAGCAGAAATTTGGGGTCTGATGAAAGTTGGGTTAGGTGGGAGTTTGGGGTTTGGGGGAATTGGAAGTGTTTTCAGGTCATGCCCTGGACAGGCTGCGTTAGAATGAAGGGTTCTCAGGAGTGGTAGAAGGAACAAAGAAAAATTTTGGCCTTGGCTTCCCGAAATATGAACCACCCCTCTGATTCCCTCTGGGCAGTAGGTGTGGCCCCAGGGTACTGGGCAGAGTCAGCAGCTGCTCCTCTTCTCACAGATCCAGCCGTCCCTCTCGGTGGCACATGGTGCATCATTCCACAGTCCTGAGTGCAGCATCATAACACAGTCCTCATGGCCTCGGGAATCATTGGGCTCCCCAGTATTCCAATAGCTTTAACGGATGAATACAGTTTTGTTGGATGACAGGGCAGGGGATGGACGTAGGATCCATCTTTGCCTCCTAGGGTCAGCCTCAAATAGCCTAAATATACAACTTGAACTTGAAGGGACATTTGTATTACCCAGAATTTTCTTTTTAGACAGGGTCTTATGTAGCCCAGGCTGACCTTGAACTCACTATGTAACTAAGGAGGACCTTGAATTTCTGATCCTCTTGCCTCTACCTCCTGAATTGGGATTATAGGCAGGTACCACTCTGTGTAGTTTATGAGGTGATGAGAGTTGAGCCTAGGGCTTTGTGCATTCTAGGCAAATTCTATCTGCTAAGTCACATATACAGCCCTGCAGCCCAGAATTTAACCCTCATCCAATTCCTGGGGTCTAGTTTTCTCATCCCTAAGAATTTGTCCTGAGGTATAGCTAAAAGCACTTTTTCTCGAGTGTAAATTGTCCCTCTTCCCAACTCTCTTCTGGAACCTTATGCTCACCTGAAGGTGAGTGAGACTCCATCCACCCACTGGTATCCTTGAACCTTGCGAAAGTGGCGAACAGCCCTCAGGCCCAGCCAATAGCCACGGCCGCGTGTATGCCGACTCAGGAATCCCTGGAAGGGAGTGGAGACCCAGGGCCAAGTCTGTGATTCTGCTCCTCTTCCTGGGCTGTTCCCCCGCCTCCGCCAAGCCCCGGGCATGTACCTGCTCATCCAAGCCCCCAACAATCACCAAGTGGGCACTGTGTTCGGCACAGTATTGCTGAGCTGCCTCCCAGGTGGCTTGTGGCTCAGAAAAATAGTAGCAAGAGCCTTGAAAGGGTAACCATGGCGCGGGACACTGCTCACAGGTGCCTGCGGGGGTGAGATTGTTATGGAGTGGAGTTTGGAGAATGAGGATTCCTAGTCCTAAGAAGGGGCCAAGATCTAGGGGGGAGGTCTTGCTGGGGAGAGAAGCCTGGAAGCCACCGGGCAAGGAGGCCACTTGTTCCCCTCCCCTGACTCACCATTCTGGTGCTTGACTGCCTCCAGCATCCGGAACAGCTCACTGCGGACATCTTCCCGGTCCCTGCCTGCTTCAGCCAAACCCTTGGTGACTAGCGGATCAAAGAAGTGTTATGTTTTTAGTTGGGGTTCAGATTGGGATTTAGGAGCTGGGGAGATGGCTCAGTGGGTAAGCATGAGAACTGAATTCAGATCCCAAGCGTCACATAAAAATGTTGGACATGCACCAAGGCTCAGGGAACATTGTGGAAGAAGGGGGCAGAAAAATATTAAGAGCCACCAAGTAGGTCGGAATATCCTGAGGCACAGCCCACCCACAGAGAGTGACTGAGGCCTTCATGCCCACACAGTGAATGCCAGTAACCCACTGAGGAGGGCGCTCAGTGGAATGGGGGCAAGAGAGAGGGGGTATAAGAGTATAACCTTTTCAAAAATAATAATAAAAAGCAATACAGGGGGGGCAGAGCAAGATGGCGGACGAGTAACAGCGTTGCCAGGACTCTCTTCGGAAGGTTTGATCTCTTCAGCTGGGATCCAAACTTTGGTCACCAGCTGGACCTGATTTCGGGCCCTCCCTCCCTCCCCAGCCCCTGGGCCAGAGCAGAAGGGGTTCTCCAGCAGCTCTCTGCTCCCCAGCAGAGCAGAGGACCGTGCCCTCCCCCGCTCACTAGCTCCCGCCATTATCCCCTCGCTGTGGTTTCCGAGTGCCGCTAATTGAGCCGCTTCCCCTCGTGGGAGCACCTGATCCTCAGTCGTGCTTGTCTCCACGACCCCCCTCCCGCCGCATGCACAGGCAGATGCCAGCCTTGGGCAGGCTAAGCTAGCTAGGTCCCGGGGCCAATCTTGAGGCAGATACCTGGGAAGCTTGAGCGGGAAGGAGTCGTCTCTTCGCGGAGGTTTCTTTGCCTAACTGGGACCCAGCCCAGGTTGGCGACTGGGCCTGTCCCTGGGCCGTCCAGCCTCTCCTCAGCTTTGGGACCTCAGCGGGGTTCCCCTACTCCCTCGGCTCTGCAGGAGAGCGCGCAGCCGGGCAGCCGGGCCCACAGGCTCCTGCCTTTTTCCCATCACCGCGGTGGTGGCGGCCGGCGGTCCCTAGCCCTAGGCGCCAATCCAGAGGCTTCTCTGTGGGAGCTCCCGGTCCCCAGACATGCTCATCTCCACCAGCTAAGAGGGGAGGAGGTGTCTCTCCGCGGAGGTTTCTTTGCCTAACTGGGACCCAGCCCAGGTTGGTGGCTGGGCCTGTCTCTGGGCCGCCCAGCCTCTCCTCAGCTTTGGGACCTCAGCGGGGTTCCCCTACTGCCCTCGGCTCTGCTGGGCAGCCGGGCCCACAGGCTCCTGCCTTCTTCCCCTCACGACGGGTTCTGTTCCCTGGTGCCAATTGAGTGGCTTCCACCGCGGGAACAACCAGTCCTCAGACTTAATCCTCTCCACGACCCCCCTCATATACACAGGCAGGCGCAAGACCTAGCTTGGTTCTGGGGCCAGTCAGTAGGCAGATACCTGGGGGCCCTGGCAGAGGCCGGTTCATCAGACGGGTACATCCCAGGAGGGCACAGGTGCTCTCCGTGAGTACCAGCGATCACGCGCTACTGCCAGGAAGTAAAGTGGGCTGAATAGGACTCCTCAGGGCACCTGAGTCCCTCTTCGCTAGCTGGGCATGGGCAGAAACCAACGGAAAAACGTATCTTCCCAACCCAGGGCACCTAGTCCCATTATGGAACATGAAATTGACAAGGAAGTGGAAGGAGCTCATACACAATTGCAGAGAGAGAACAA
>PVHP010011828.1:0-43976 GCA_004024765.1 Zapus hudsonius
ACATTAATTAAGAATAAAGAATATTGACCATTGTACACTTAAGAAAATGGATGCTTGCAATATAATTTAGAATGACTTGCATTTTTTAAAATCAGGTTCCATTGCATCACTCTTTTTAATATATTTATTATGAATATGTTATATGAGCAAATCGTTTGAAGGTGAGCCCATTTCCCTCCTCTCTGTTCCCCTCCCTCCTTGGTGGTGCCCATACTGGATCTCTCCATAGGGTAGGGCCTTATGAACTGCACCAGATGTAGCCAGTTATTTTTTATTCCCCCTTTGTGTGTTGTTGCTGAGGGGGGCAATGTCTCTCGATATTCTCCCCCACCATGGCTCTTACATTCTTATGCTCAGTTCCCTGAGTCAGGGTGGGTGAGTTTTAAGTCTGCTTTATTGTTGAGATCTTTAGTGTCTCTGGACTTTGCATGGTATATCATTGGTGTCTGTATCCATTGACATTTAATGATGTGCTGTGGTGATTGGTCTCCTGTTTATCTCCTAACTTTCTCATAGGTTTCTTTGGGCCCTGTGTGGTAGGCCACGGGTGGTTCATCTCCAGTCAGGATGTCAACGATCATCCCATGGCTTGTTGGTGGAATTGGGTTGTCCCCGGGTCTCTCACTGTTCTCTGGAGAATACGAATGATCTCCATCAGAGTGTGATATCAGTATAGGTTAAATGAGACAAACATTGCTATGTTGGCTAGCTCCTAATGGGTGTAGCCTCTTTTAGCTCTCTGCTAGTGGGAATTTCTCCTTGGAGCCCAGGTTCTTGGTCCCCGTAAGATTTTTCCATGGGTACTAGGTCCAGTTAAGGGTTTCATTTCACTGAGCAGATCTCTTAGCCAATCAGTAAGCTGTTGATTACCCACCTAGGTATCAACTATTGCACAGATGAGCACTTCTTGACTTGTTGGTCTCTTCCATATAGCAGTGTGTTCAGCATTCTTGTGGCAGCTGTCTATATTGTATATCAGTGGTCTCTGCTTTCTCCAAATATCATTGACCAATTTCCCCAGGCAGATAGATGCATCTTTGTTCTCAGTATGCATCATGCAGAAATCCAAAGGAAATTAGTGTCTTTGTATACTAGCCTAATATACTAATGCAAATTGCTTCACATGAACTCTGTTCATTCTCAGATGGCTTAACTGATGGTACCTTTGATTGGGGCATGATAGTAAGAGAAATCCAATCAAAATGCCTGCCAGGGACTTTCAAATATAACCCATGGCAATTTCAGTAGTATTTGAAGTAAAAGGAACTACGTGATGAGCTACATGTTCTCTGTCTCTTAGGCAGGTGGTAGGTTATGCTAGAGAAATGGAAAAAGCTTTTAAGAGTTTTGGGCTTACTCTGTTATCAATTAATTATAGTTCTAACACATGATAGTTTATATTCCCTAGTTTCAGATAAAAAAGGGCGCTAGTATATTTTACTATTAAACATTAGGTTTTAATTTTTATTTTATTATTTTTCATCTTTTGAGATTTATGACCTTTTATAATGGTCTTCATCAGATCCATAGCCTTGTTTTATGTGTATAAGATCAATACATAATAGGGAAATTGTCTTTTAATTTATTAATCAGGGTCTCACATATACTGAAAGTACATTACTATACACAGAAGGGAAGAAAAAAAAATGCCTCTATTGATTCATGGTTTCTCATTTCACAATCATATTCAGTGTTTACTAAACAAATTCAGAAGTGATGAAATAAAGCTCATCACAGCAGACATGGAATGTGTGGAAAATCTTAATGAAGCCAGAATCAGAAGGTGTTTGAGGGTAAATGCTCAAAATGATGTAAAGTTTAAGGATATCGAAACTGCAATTGATGCTACAATTTTCAAACATGCTAGGTTTTACAGACTCTTCACAATTGCAGCAATTTGAGCAAATGACCAATTCAGATATAAAGAATTGAATTCCTATTATGGGCAATGGAGCCAAACTGTGTGAGCACTGTGTCTCTGTATTTTCCCAAGGGCTATTTACTGGGTCATCTAGACCCCTAGTTTTTGAAATTCAGCCCTCGGGCTAAATGCACAGGAATCATCTGCTTTATTTATTAAAGATATGAATTTTTGGACCATACTCAAAATTGACTAGCTCAAAATAACCGAAAGTGGTTTTGGAGTATTAATATTTTCATGAAGTTCCTTGTGCAAGGCTGGACTAGATGCACTGAAGGATATTTTTCACAAAATTCCACGTGATGCATTCAGCCTTGTTTCTATGTCTAATAAAAGGAAGAATGAGAAGGAGAGGCAGAATCGCTTTCCTATGATAGGTACACAATACGCAGCCACAATACACAAAGCTTCCTGTCATATGGCCTCCCCCAGAGTTCAGTGCCATTTATTCCTGCACCATCATTGCCCTTGCTAGCTGTCATTTGTGACCCTTTGGATAACTCATTCTGTGACTGGAGAGGACATAGATGCCCCAAACCAGAATAACTGCTTTAGAAAGTTTTTAGCAGTTTTTCTATTTGATCAGAGCAATGAAATTTCTCAGACCCTTGACTACTCTTCTCTTGACAAAATGACACTATAAAGAAGATTGATCTCAAGGTCCTTTAGATAATTGTGCAGGAAGAAGGTTCTGGAGCCATACATTAGTCCTGCTATATTTGTCAATAGCTGAGTTAAGTGGTCCAGGAGCAGTCATTTAAAACAAATGACTGTAAATTTATTTTCACATCCGTGTTGATTACAGCATTAAGCATGGGCTTGCATGGCACAATGAATAGACCCTGAATCTTTCATAGTACATGACTGTTAATCACACCAAACAAATTTGGAAAAGGGAGAAGAGAAAAGGCTTCATATTATTCTGACATGAATATATGCATATGTAGAGTCAGAAATTACATTGATAAAGGAAAAATGTAGCCAAAGGCTTCCATTCAAGTCTATTAAGTCCTCCTAAATTATAAATCCATTTACTCTCTGGAGGTTCCACATAAAATATTTCAGTTTCCATCCAGCATGCCAACATTTCAGGCTGAACTCTATATGAGGAATCATGGAATTTAATGCTCTAACATCAAGAGATTGTTCTTATTTTTCATCATCCTGGAATAAAATTCATTAGAACAAAGTAAAATGCCTTCAATTTATCCTGAGTTAGCTTGTTGTTTTGTATGTTAAGTCTGTGAACTAGAATTCCATTTCAAGGTGTATCTTCAGCTTTAGTTCTAAGATGGTGGCTGTAATATTCACATCACAAACTGTTCTGTGAGAAAGTCTAAAAAGATGACATCATGACTAGCTTTTCCACTGAACTGATTGCTTGTTTTGACATAACCATATAAACATCACTATTTTAAAGTGAAACCATAAAATTTGATCATTGACAGGAAACAAGCCTGGAAAACATTATGAAATAATGACCTCCTAATAATTTATATAGACTATTGTACACTATTTGAATAATCCAATACCTACTTTAGGTCTTCTGTGAGTCAGGCACTTTGGTTATTCCTGTGTTTATAAAATACGAATAAGCATGACCATAAGCTTTGTGATATATAGGTCTTGCATCATTTTTAGTTAATATTTATAGTTTCTGAAGGTGTTCATGGCTGGGCACTGGAGCATTAAAAAGGGGAAGAACTTTGAGAATGAATTAGCAGTTCTAAGTATTTAAGATATTTTAAGATCAATTATAATAGAAATTAGTCTTTCTTACACTTAAAATATATAGTGATCTGGTAGCTTAGAAATGAATTTAGCTTTCTCTGTCTCTCTGAGGTCTGTAAGAAATGAGAGGTGGCATTTGTGTTCAAGGCACACTTTGCACTTCCCAGTCCTGGTTTAATCTTCTGTTCTAAGGAAATTCATAAGACCAATGCCCAGCCCAGCACTGAGGACTAACAGCACAATCATTATAGTTTCTAGGGAAACATTTTCAGGTTGTGTGTATCTCTGTGTGCAGACGTGTGTACATGTGTGATGTTGAGTTAGCATGAGTAATTCAAGAAAAAGTTTCTTTTAAAAGATTGTGAGAGCTGTGGTGGGGGAGACTATCCAGAGGCATGGCAACCCTCAGTAACAACACACTTGGGTCATGAGAACCCGGCTGAAGACTGGGCTATCCATGGTCCCCTACCACAAAGACTGATCCAGATGGCCCACGGAGGAGGACATCCAGCTGACTGGGGATGGGGAAGGGGGGCAACGGTAAATTGGGGATAACAACTCATTGTTGGCCCACTAAACAATGTAACTCATTATGGGCAATAAAAAATAAAAAGGTAAAAAAATTAAAAAAATCATTTTTAATGTGTGAAGTGACTACATATATGTGTGGGAGGTACAAGTTGAAACTTTGTGTTTTCCTCAATCACTCTCCACATAATCACTGAGCCAGAGTCTGTCACTTGAACCCAAAACTCACAATTCTGCTACTATAATTCTGTCACCTCAGTGATCCCCTGTCTCTGCCTCCTGAGAACTGGAATTACAGGCATCCACAACACCCAACCAGAATTTATGTGGTTTCTTGGGATCTAAACTCTGGTCCTCATCTTGTGGGGCAAGTGTTTATACACTGAGCCATCTCCTTTTTCTGAAGAAATTTTACTTTGTTTGGTTGTTTGTTATGTGTGTGTGTGTGTGTGTGTGTGTGTGTGTGTGTGTGTGTGTGTGTGTCCCTGTGTGTGAGTGTGTGAGTACACAGTCCATGGCACACATATGGAGGAAATTAAGGTGTTGCTTCTCTCATTCCACCATGCTTGAGGTAGGGTCTCTCATTTCCCATGGGGAACATCAACAGACTAGCTGGACCAGTCCAGAGGGCTCTTCTTTCGCTGCTCTTCACACTGTTATAGTCATGCTAGGTTCTGTGATTACAGATGCATGATATCATGTTTGGCTCTATGTGGGTTCTGGAGTTCAGAACCTAAGTACCCATGCTTGGCTTTATCCAACGAGTCACCTCGCTAGGCCCTCAAAGAGAGTTTCTAAAGTTGCTTTACTATCAGAGAAGCAAAGTAAATAAAACTAACAATACCACATTACTAATTATAAACTATTTATTACAGAAATAAAACATGACAAAATTAACTTATTTGAACCCATGTGTATAATGTAAATATATAAAACAAAACATGAAAGAGGCTATCAAAATATTTGAGGGATAAAGATTTTAAATTCACCTCTGATTCAGCATATCTCATTATTTTTTATGATATCAGTGCAGTATTATTTTTTGGTGTTGTTTGTTGTTGTTGTTTGAATCTCTTCATTTGAATATAAGACTGAATTGGGATCCAGATTAGCAGAACCAGTGGTCTGTACAACCTAGTTTTGTGATCATGGGTTTTAGCATCAAATTTCTAGATTGATATTTTCACACAAATAAAAGAACTTGAAGACATTAATCCATAGCTATTACAAATTATGATGCTAATTTAAATTGCTCTATGGAAGTTCTAGCTATGATTGTCTAAAACCAGACATAGAGTTACATAGCAGGTCAATGTAGTTTCCTCTGGATTCTTGTAGGAAACTCTTGCCTCCTTTTCTTCCATCTTGGCCTCTCATTAACTCACCTGGAGCTCAAGTGGTAATTTGAAAATGTAATTTTTATTATTCTCCTTTATGGCATGCACTTTACATGCACTTGGCATAAAATTCAAACATGTTTTAGTGGCCTTCAGTGTTATGCCCAGTCTACCCAGGACATTTTTCAATATTGCCTGGAGTGCCTGTTTCCTTGCTCCAGCACTCAAATTATATTAGCATTTTCCCTTTTACCCAAAGAGTTCAAGTTCTTTCCTAACTGAAGGCCTTTGGAATATCTACTTCTGGCAAATAAAAGAGTATTTGGCCTTTATTACACACAGGTCCCATCTCAAATGTCATTTCCCTAAGCAGTGTTTGCTGCGTATTTAAAGCAATCCCCCTGGGGCTCTGTTATCCAAATCATTGATTTTTTTAGTCTTTTGTTAGGTACTAACATAGTATGATAACTGACTTTTGAATATTTTCTTCTTGGTCCCTTTTTAAAATTTTTCACCTGTGTTCTTCTTTTTTTAGTTAAGAGAAAGATCACTTTAGTCCAAATATCATTTTTTTCCACAAGAACTAGAATAAGGACTGGTGATAAAAATGATGAGTAATTTTTATTAATTGTATGAGTACAAACGAACAGTTAGGCAAACAGTTAAGAAAATAATAGATGAATAGGTATGTGCATAGTTTTGCTGTGATTTTGAAAGCTATTATTTCACTTTGTTCCTGTAAGATTTTTTTTTAAATTATTCATTTTCAAGCAGAGATGAGAGAGAGAGAGAGAGAGAGAGAGAGAGAGAGAGAGAGAGAGAGAAGAGAAGAGAAGAGAACCAGGGCCACTACCTTGTGGGTCTGGCTTATGTGGGTCCTGGGGAATTGAACCCAGGGCCTTAGGCACTGGAGGCAAGTGTCTTAACCGCTGAGCCATCTCTCTAGCCCAAGATTTTTTTTCTTCAACAGAAGTAGTTTTAATTTGACTGGGGTAGGAAGGGGATTGAAACTTTTCTACACTGCCCACGCGATCATAACTGAATAAGAATTTTCAAATACATATCAGTATCATGGGAGAAGAAGGAACCAATTAACCTAAGTGTGTTTTGAATGCATCAAGCATAAGTGACTCTGAAAGTATGGACTTTATATAACACTAAATGCATTTTTCTGCTATCACCAACTTTCATGGAAAAATCCACTTCAGGTGATAAACTTTATTGTGTCCTTTCCTTTCTGGTTACCTAGACACAGGTTGGGCATTACATGTATAAATGTAATTGGCCTTTCCTGACCCACCTATTACTTATTGCTCTTCTTTATTGTTCAGCTTTACTGGTAAAGTTAAGTCTTCACCTGACTGTCTGTAAGGAACAAGTAATTCCCATTTGTGTAGAAAGTATTATTGGTGCTCTGCAAAGAACAAAGTCCTTTCCGATGGCAAGGCTCACTGTATTATCAATTGAGACTTTGAAATGTCCTGTTTTCTAATGTCCTTCATGCCTATACAGGGGAACTGTGCATCTATCTGCTTCTCTTCAACTTTATCTCTAAGCCTATATAGACAGTGAGATAAACATAAGGTAGATAGGTAGGTAGATTAAAATAGATATTGGCAAAAGTAATAATATCCAGTTTAATTCCAAAGAAGCCCAAAAGTAGCCAGTGTGATGGCTACATTCTGTTGTCAACTTGATCACATCAAGAATCCACAAGTTCCTGTTGGTTGGGTCTTTGAGGTTGCTTCCAGGAAGGATTGACTGAAGGAGGAAGTCCTTCCCCCCGAGTGGGTGCACTCCCGATGGGGGGCTTTATGCGAGGAAGCTCTGGGAGAAAAGAGCCCCTTCCTCCCACCTGGCTGCTGGTGCTGCTTGCTGGTGAGCACCTTCACTTGCCTGTGCATCTGTCCTGTTCATCTATCCTTCATCATTATTGGAACCAAGTTTCCTCAGCCTTCCAGCAGAGACTGAAGACCAGCACGGACTGACAACCAGTGGTTCTCCAGGAAGCTTTCAGGCCTTCAGTGGTGGATTGGGATGCTGAGGAATCCAGCCACATGGGCTGAGCAGCCACTGGGTTTCTTGACTCTCGGGCCTGGGGACTACTATTGCTGGACTGCCATAAACTAATTCAATAAATCCCCTTTTATTGCAATTCATTCTATCAGTCTGTTCCTCTAGAGAACCCTGACTAATACACCGAGTATACCCCAAGAAATAGTTCATGTGAAAGCAATAAGATATATGTGCAGTTTTTAACTTCTACTACATGCAAGGGATTTTATCATCTTTACCTGTAATATAATACTAAATATTGCTAGAATTTAAGTCCCATTTGGGTGAGATGAGCTTCTTACACCTGATATCTAGTATATCAGCTGTAGACGTGTTAACCTCATTTTACATATAGTAGACCTGAGGGTCACTAGTCTACTATATTCTCAAGGTCAATATCCTGGACGTTATCAAGCCAACCTTGGGTCTAACTGAACGGAAGCTCAATTGCCTTTCATTATATCCCTAGAAGAAAATTATAATTGAAAATTTTGTGAGATATGCACTAAAATCTGCTGTTGATCAGGCATCTAATAGCCTGTTAAACAGCCTGTAAAACTATCCTAAGGAATGTCTTCAGATTGTAATTTTATGAATAAATATTATAACCTTGTTCTTTTGACTCCAAATACATCTTTTAATAATTATTTATTAGCTTCAGAAATATGTCCAATGAGTCATTGAAGAGAATCCAGAACTAGATAAAAACGAATCCTCATGGTTATTCTTTCTTTCCTTTGTATGTTTAACTGTGTATGGGTATAAATAATTCAAAAACTCAAATTATTTTGAGTGTTTGTCATCTCCATAACTACTTTAGTTTTACCAAAATGTGTATACTTATGATGTCAGGAAAATTGAAAGTTGATATCTCCTCAAATAAAAATGAATTGTGGATCATGGTTGCAGCTGACAGAAACATTTCTTTGAAAGCCTGAGCAGAGGAGAAGTGCAGTGTTGTTAGGTTGCCTCATAGGTCAGACACATGTCACCACTTGCTGTAAATACTGGTAGATTGTGTCACATGAGCAAAAATGATTGGCAATTTCATATTGCCAAAAACATTACAAGTCGTCCTATCTTGGATATTTCTTTTTAAGAATATAATTCACATATTAACATTTTCCCCTTTTCATTGATGTAATCTTGGAAATAGAAGCATTTTTTTTAATGTCCATAATGAGTTACATTATTTAGTGGGCAAACCATGCGTTGTTATCCCGACTTCCCCAATTCCCCCCCTCCCCCTCCCCGATCAGCTGTATATCCTCCTCCGTGGGCTGTCTGTAGTAGTCCTTGTGGCAAGAGATCCTGTATATCTTAGTACTCATCCCGGTCTTCCTGGCCCAAGTGTGTTGTTACTGATGGGTTTGTTCACCTGTGATTAATATCGAGCTGGAATGTGAGCATGTCTTGGCTTATATTGCATAATGAGAAAAGGGAAAAGGAACTCATTTATCCCAGGTTGCTGCAAATGTAATCACCACAAGGTCTTTCAAAGCAATGCTTCTGCAACACCCATAGTCTGGTACTTAGTGGATCTGTGGCTCAGGTTAATCATATTTCCCTTTCCAATGTCAAAGCCAACATGAGTTTCAGTTATCTTAACATATCTTATCTTATCATAACACTTGCTAACTATGTGGCCCTTCAACATCTCAGGATGAACATTGGTCACCTGCTCCCAAGGTTTATTATCTGCTTTAGTGAGACCAGTGAGTTGTCTTGATATGTGAAGAAAACCATATTCATTTAAAGGTTCCTGTTGCAGTCAGCTTTCTAGTTGCTGCACAGAAAGAACCCAAACAAAAGTGGCTTGTAGAGGAATGGGTTTATTTGGCTTACGAGGGGAGACTCCATCCTGGCAGGGAAAACGATGGCATGAGCAGATGGCTGGATATCAGCTCTGCCACAGCACTGGAAACAGCAGCAGGAAGGTGTGCCAAACTCTGGCAAGGGGAAACTGGCTTATAACCCCATAAGCCCACCCCCAACAACACAGCTTCATCAAGGTTGTAAAACCCAAACTGCCATCAGCTGAGGATCAATCTATTTTTTTGTTTGTGGGGGACACCTGGATCAAACCATGACAGTTCCCTAACTTGTAATCTACCATATAAATAGCTGTTAATATTATGATTACTTTAAGAAGAAAACATGACATACTATGAATAACATGATGTATCTTGAATGTGAAATTTCCCCACAGGTTCAAGTGTTTGAACATTTGGTCTGAAGTATTTGGGAAGGTTATGGAATTTCTAGGAGGTGGAGTCTTGCTGGAGGAAGTGAGTCATTGTGGACAGGCCTTGAGTCTTTTTTTTAACTTATAAATTAATTTCTTTATTGTTAATAATTAGAAACACTATATGAACAAGTCTTGTGTTGGTACTCCCATTTCCCTCTTTCCTGCCCCTAATCCACTGAGATCCCTCCTCAGTGGGATTGCTGGAATGATCCATAGGATGGAGGGATATTAATTATACAGTCATTAGACAGATATTTTGGGGAGGGGGTATTACCCCATCATGGATCTTACAATCTTTCCACCCCCTCTTCTGAAAATTTCCCTGAGCCATGGTGGGTGAGTTTTAAGTCTGCTTTACTATTAAGCTCTTAAGAGCCTCTGGGTTTCTGCTTTGAACTGTTTAGAGTATCATGAGTGTTTGAGTATTGATGTTCTTTGCTTCTCATTGCTTAGGAACTATGACTAGCCTTCCCCCACCATACTGGACTCTACCCTCTGTAACTAACCCTTCCCTTCCTTAAGTTGCTTCTGGCCAGGTATTTGTTCACAGAAGTGAGAAAGTAACTGGCACAATATTCAAGCCTGAGATTTGATTTTTAAATCTATAAGGTCATCAACAAGTTAGTAAACACATGATCTTCAGTTCTTGTGTTCTGGTAACTATCTGCTACCTAATCTCTTGTGACATTCTTTCTTCTTCAGTTTATATCTATCTCAGTGAAGGGCAGTCAGTGTAATAACTTCTGCTTACATTGGGTCTATTATATGATAGGCATTGAGACAAACTCTTTCATATAATATCTTGTTTGACCTTCACAACATACCTGAGGAGCAATGGTGGGTTTTTCATTTTTTCCAAATTCAATGTTGAAAAATCTCAAATTTGAAATGATAATGAGTGTCCAGGATCAGATGGTTAATATAGAAAGAGCTAGAAGCCAAACCAGACCCTCTGTGTCATAGTCAGCCACACATTGCTGGGAATAATCTCCAAACCAGGCAAAATTTTGGGGAGGAAAATATTTATTGAAGCTAACAGACCCAGGGCCCTTCATCCTGTCCCCCTTTCACAGATCCGAGCAGAGACAGAGGCCCAGCACTTCCAAAGGCAGCCAGCAACTGTAATACTATAATTCACAAAATGCAGAACTGCCAGACCTGGGGTTCCAGCTTTTCTTTTGCATATCTATCCCTAGTATTTTGCATCTATATTAGAAATGGCCAGTCCCCAGGAGGCTAGGCCAAAATGATACTTCCTCCAGTCAGAAGCCTGGAGACAATTAACATTTTAATAAATACAATTATAATAAATTCTATTGGGGGACATTATTCAGACTACCACACTCTGGTTTGAAGTAGATCCTCCCTCTAGCCCAGGCTGACCTGGAATTTACTTTGTCATCTCAGGTTGGCCTTGAACTCACAGTGATTCTCTAAGATCAAGCTCTACAGAATTAGACAAGGAAATTAATTAGATACAGTCAGAAAAAAGCTCTCTTATTTTTTTATTGTCCATAATGAGTTACATTGTTTAGTTGGCCAACAATGAGTTGTTATCCCCAATTCCTCATTGCCCCCCTCCCCAGAGACAATCAACAGCTATTTAATTTGGCCAAAAGCTCTCTTATAGTAGAGTGTAAACAAAGGTGAATGTCATTACTTTCAGACCGGCTCTGAGAGGAGAGTTCCAACAGCCCTGTGTGAGTTTTTCATGAGTAACACATAATTTCATGTGGCAGTCTGCTGAGCTTTTAGTACTTGTCTGTTTTGCTACATACTAGTTAGTAGCTACTCATACTAATGTATTTAGCTACCAAGATCGTGCCCGTTACTTATGCCACTCAGTCCCACTTCCTCTCCAGACAACAAGAAGGTAAAAAGTGATCTCCAGCTGTTTGGAGATGTTTTCTACTGAAGAAATATTTTAATGTATTATTTTATTAAGACTCAGAAAATATATGCTTTGTAAACCAGCTAATTTCCATTATAGCAATTTTTGGTGTGTGCATATTTGTATGCCTCTGTGTGTGTGTGTGTGTGTGTGTGTGTGTGTGTGTGTGTGTGTGTGTGTGTGTGTGCGTGCGTGCATGCACACTTGTGAATGATGGCAGATGTATGGAGGTCAGAGGACAACTTTTTGGGTCAGTCCTCAATGTCCAACCTCACCTCAGACAGGATTTTTCTTCATCTGGTTCTGTGGTTATCTCTTAGTGCTTCTGGAAAATTCTCGACCCTTCACCTGTGTGGGATAGAAGGCTGCTACTACCACTTCCAGAATTTTTTAAAGGATATTTTTACATATGAGAGATAAAGAGAGACAGAGAGTAAATATGGACGTGGCAAAAGTGCATCTGGCTTTATGTGACCCCAGACTGTCAGGCCTAGCAAGCAAGCACCCTCAACAACTGAGATATCTCTTCAGCCCCAGATTTTTCTGTGGGGTCTGATAATTGAACTCAGGTGCTCAGGCTTCCACGGTGAATGCATAAGCCCAGAGACGTTCCACAGCCCAGTGAACCAGCAAATTTTATTTGGGTAAAAAGATTCCTCTTCTTGTACCTGTCTTTAAAAATATTGATGATCCTTTGGAATTTCCAAATTCTGGCCCCTAGGATGTAACATGTCTTTAGGTTTTACAAATTTGAATCACCTCTTCCAGTGAAGAAGTGAGATGGTCCACAGAGTTTGACAGAAGTTCTAAGATTCCATTTGTTTAGGGTGACCTATGTCACATGGTCTTGAATCTGAACTGTGGCTTTGCTAGGGAATGTCAGAAGTACTTGGGTTAGTTCTAAACTTCACATGAGATTAATCCTATTGACCTTCCCTGAGAAGACATCCGGAGGTGATCAATGGTACAGAGTACCAATGCATTCATTCTTCTTAATGTATGTGCTATTCTTCTCAAATACTCCACAATCCAAGGAAAACAGATCTGTCAAAATTTGTGATTGTTCTATGAGAAAAAAACAGAGTTCTATGGGCAAACAAATATAATCTGAATTGATTATATTTGTTTGCCCAAGGTCAAGTGTTTTCTACTTGACCAAGATCTAGAGCACTTTGTACCACAATGCAGAATTTTCAGTGAGCTGAAGCCATCCCTGTGACCATTTTCCCCATTTGAACAAATCAAAACATCCATGCATCCTGGGACTCCAAGCTAAATCCGAATGTATCTTTTCAATATGACTTACATGAGGATAACAGTCACTTAGCAACAAGACACTCACTGAAGATATTGCCCCTGGTGCTGTGGGAGCTGCAGGAACATAAAAATCAGGGGTGAGGCACATAGGAGAAGCCTCACCGGGAATAAGGATCCCTAGAACAAGAACAACGGGGCTGGATTTATATATTATTCATCAGATGTTACACATAGGAAGAATTTTAAAATACCAATATTGAAAATAAGTAAAACTTAGTGACCCATGAGGCATACTGGATTCAGGACTAAGTTCTCTTCACCTCATTAAATCCTCACAGGTACTATTTCTGCCTCATTTTCCACAGTTGGGAAAGCCAAGGAACCACTAAGTTGGTCTCACTTGCCTTTATAATGCTTTACATCCCTAAGAAGATGCACAATATTACCTCAGAATAAATTAGTAAACTGTGTGAAGAGTTTTTTTTCTAAATCTAATATTGCATTGTGATGTAAGTTCTGAAAGCAGAGATGGGCATGTGTTTAGATGATGGGGTGGTGGTGGTAGACCATCTTAATTAGTGTCTTAATTATCTAAAAGTACCCATTTCTACAAATTCTTTGTCATAATCAGGGGCTTGTCCACTTGAATAGGTATTTGACATGGTGGATCCTTGTGTACTCATGCATGGTACTTTCCTGTTGAATAAAATGGCTACAGTTCATACAATCCGTAACCCCCTAACCCATTGGAAGAAGGTTCCCAGAGTGGTGGGAACAGGGAGGAGGGAAATGGGGATACCACCATAAGATTTGCTCTCTCAATATATCTAATTATTGACAATAAATATGAAAAATAGAAAAATAAACCATGTTGCATTAAAAAGTGACATTCAAAATAAGCTAAACCACATTACTAAAAATCTTATTTTTCTCTCCTAATTTCTAGTTGATATAGGACTAGCTACATTATGAGACTGAATTTAAATAAATGCTCTATATTTTTGGTAAAAGTTAAATTTTGATGAATTTATGTTACTTTATACATATAAGAAACTAAAAGAATGTTAAAGTTTTTGTTTAAGAAGTTTTAATGGGGATGAAACCCAAAAGCACATATGCTTATATTTTTAGTTATTATAGAGTTTTATAGGTAAGAATGACACCATAAGTAATGTATGTTTTAAAAAAATACTTTGATTATTTTAAGAATATCATTCTTGAATTATATAGTTCATGTGTCATATAACTCTTCAGAGTTGAACAACTCTCAGCAAGTCAACAGTTTTAATATTTATAGTATGTAATACAATGTAAGTGGTCTGCAAGTACACTACTGAGGAATAGTGACAAAAATGCTCACGTTCACTTCACATACAATCCTCCTTATCCACTCCTCCTATCTTTCCATCCCCCCTTTCCTTGCTGTCCCCTTTACCCTCTTATATTTCTCCCTTCCCATTTCATATCTCATGTTTTATGAGTCTCCCTTCCTTAAAACTATTTCCTTTGAGATGTTAGAAACCCCTTTCTAGTTTCAAACCCTTTTCTGGCTTCAACTCACATTGACTCCAACTTAAATATACATATTTAACATCACAGTAAAAGGAAACTCCATCACCTTAATAGAGAGTCATTCCCAATTTCTCTGCCATCATTTCCCACAGTCCCTTACCATTCACTATTTGTCTACTTTGTGTCTCTACATTTTTGCCTCATATAGACTGTTAAAAATATCCATGCCAACTATAATAATATGTTCTTTGAAACCATTTCCCAGTGTGCTTTCTCATTCTGTTCATCTAAACTATGGTAGTCACCATCTCATCTTCTGTGAGGTAAATTTTTGAGATTTTATTTGTAAAATGAGAACGCAGTAGAAAACCAATTTTAAAATAACCATGCTCTATATTTTTACATTTAAACTAAACAAAAATCAATTTCGTATATCAGCCTGAAGTTTTTTTGACACTGCTCCATGAGACTCTATGAATCTGTTTGTAGCTATTGGTCATTTTTGCTATACATTTTAGGTAGTTTATATTTTATATTTATGTAGTTTTATTCACAGCTTTCAGCTTTTGCAGTGGAGATAATTTCTTAATGTCATTTCATCTCATCTTTCTCTCTCTTCTTCTGTCAGAGAAATTTGGGATCATGATTTTCCTCCTCACTTCAGTCACTTGCCCTGGATAATCTCAGCATTTAAAAATTACTTCCTAAGGAAGATCTTTGCTACCAATGCACAACAGGCCTCTTAAACTAATTCTGATGGACAGACTTAGTGCTATTTTTTCCCACCAGCCCAGTCCTTGTCTTACCCATGAAATTGCTTTGCTATGCATTTTGTAAGGCTTGAAGTCTTAATACTCTTTCTCCTGCTGAGAAATGAAGAGGATAGAGGACCCAGGATAAACGTATCTGCGGGAAGGGAACATAGAAATGTAATCTCCTAACTGGCTTCATAGATTTGGCTGTGCTCTGCACAAATGCGACCCAAGACATTCATTTGACTCTAAAGCCCAGATCATCAAGAAAGCAGGTTAGCTCTCCTAGATTCAAATAACTGGGTTTATATCCTCTAACCTTAAGGGTGACCTTTGAGTATTAAACTGGACCTGTAGGTTATAGTAGGTTATAAAGAAGTGGCCTTAAAATAGTTTTGATTTACTGTGAATGGCAAAGGGGTGAACAGTACAGAGAAAGAAAAATGGCTGATCATTTCCTGCTGCAAAAGCCTACCTTGAATTTGCTTATTGATGAGAATGAATAGAGTGTCTGAAAACAATCCATGCTGATGGACACTTTCAGCTACAGTGCAACTCACCGTATTTACTCCCCTTTTCTCTTTGATCTCAGCTCCAGAGCACTCACCGTGAACTCTTATACAATGAACTGCTGAAATAAGTTATTTCTAGTTGATAATGAATGCTTCTCTAACGTGTTATTAATGAAAATAACAGGTTCCAATGTGTGACCATATGGTAGACAATTCATTTTCTTCCCTTTGAAGAATAGGATTTTCTTGTCATTAGAGCTGCATTGAGTCTACACTGTACTAAGATAGGACATCCAGAATTTAGAGCAAAGGCTCAGAGTTGCATTGAAAGGTTACAATAACAGACACAATAACACACAGAATTGGCCTGTAATCTACAAAGAACTAGCAGAAGACAGTCTGGAAGGTCTCCTGTATCTCCAAGGAACACAATGCATGGATATTCAGTCTCATTTAAACAGAGTAAGCTGAGTTATAGGGCATTTAAAGGAATAATTATTGAAACAGTTATTGAGAGCACTAACTCTGGCTACTTTAATATTCTTCCCTTTTCTGCTTTATATTCAGATGGATTATTATATGCAAAGGGATTTTTTCTACTACACAGGATGCAAAATAAGTGGTGCTTGTCTCTCTGTGTCTAGCTTATTTCATTTAACATAATATTTTCTCATTCCATTCATGTTACTTCAAATGGCAGGATTCTTTTTTATGGCTGTGTAATAATAGTTCATTGTGTAAATGAACTACATTTCCTTTTTTCCATTTATCCATTGACAGGTATTGAGGTCAGTTCCATATCTTATCTTTTGTGCATAGTGTTGTAATAAGCATAGGTGTGAAAATATCTCTTTGCAGTACTGAAGTAAATATATATATATAAGTCACATTGCTGGAGCATAAGAAGTGACTTTTTAAAAATATTTTATTTATTCATTTTCAAGCAGAGAGAGAGAGAGAGAGAGAGAGAGAGAGAGAGAGAGAGAGAGCGCACCAGGGCCACCACCTTGTGGGTCTGCCTTATGTGGGTCCTGTGGAATTGAACCCAGGGCACTGGAGGCAAGTGCCTTAACCATTGAGCCATCTCTCCAGCCCAAGAAGTGACATTTTTTAAGGAACATCCATACTATACTCTGTAATGTCTGTACTAATGTATATTCTCCATAAAAGTGTGTGATCATTCCTTTTTGTCCATATTTTCACCATCATTTGTTCTTTTTTGTTTATTTGAAAGTAGCCATTTGAACTGGAGTGAGATACTATATCATTGTGGATTTGATTTGCACCTCTCTAAGAAGAATAACATTGAGCTGGCTAGACAAATTTTTGACTTCTTTAAAACCACACTACATACTACACATTTAAGAATCCAAATAGCTTGAAAAGCCCTTTTTACATCCTTTGATACTTTTTATTCCTCAATTACATCTTAAGCATATTTTGGAACTTACCATGTTTAGTGCAGTTTTGCAGGCATACACAGAACCATTGCTTTAAGAACGTATATGCTCCTGAACCTCTTCTATCCTGCCATCCCATTCTTTCCTTCCTTCTCTCTTTCTTTCATGGCTATTTACTAATATTTCTTACTAGCCCCCATATTATTATTAGGACACGTTGATGTTGATTTTTAGTTGTCTATTTGAGGTTATTTTACATCACCCACTTTTGAATTCTTTCCTGTGCTGTAGCTTAATATACTGCTGAAAGAATTTTTTTTTCTGGCAACATTGTTAGACCTTCCATCTGCTAAGTGATGCCAATAACTATCATTCTTATATATGTCAGATTTGCATCCTCTTACAGTGTCTTTATTTACATTAACACTGGGTTTCAGTTAGATTTGGATGATCAAAATAGCACTGCAAGACAGATAAAGTATGGTGATGAAAATGATAGACTAATCACAGTGGATCTTCAGTCCCATCCCACTAACTGGTTGCACTCAATTTAGCAAGGAAATTATAGGTTTGCATTTGCAGAATAGATGCTCCTGGAAATGGAAAGATATTTGTAAACAGATCTCTCATCTCTTCAAGTTAAGGGGTTTTCTCTTTCTACAATACTATTCTCTAAAACAAACTGGCAATGGTTGACTATACCTCAGTAATGGGTAATTTATGTAAGTCTGCATTCTGTAGGTCCAATTACTGAAGAATTTAAGTTACATTCATACATCATAATTTTATTTAATCTTTACATTCAGACAGGTGCCAGGTCCACTGTCATTCAGGCTTAGTGCTTTTGAAACATTCCTCTTGGAGGGAAGAGAGAGGCTCATGGAAATCACAGGAAACTTACAAGCTTCTCAGAGCTAGATTTGGTTGAAACCTTTTCTTTTGTCTGTCATGGGTAGTCTCAGAAAAATAGAGGCTTCTTCATATCTCCCCAGGAAAAGGAATGAAACAGTATTTGACATTGTTGGATGAAAATTGGTAAGAAAAACTGCCAATCAGCAAATGGGCTAAAAATGAACAGAAAGTTCACAGAAAAAGAAACACAAATAGCCAATAAGTACCAAAAATTGTTCAACATCACTTCCCACCAGGAAAATGCAAATTAAAATCCCTTTGCAATACCATTTCACCTGGGTCAGAATGACTATGGTCAAGAAAACCATCAACAAATGAAAACAAGGATGTGAGGAGAGAGGACATCTTCCTGCTGCTGAGAATGCAAACTCCAACAGCCATTACGGGCCAGTATTGAGGTGTCTCAAAAAAATTAAAAATCAAACTCCCACATGACCCAGCTATACCGTCCCTTACATACACCCTAAAGACCCCACACTCTATGGATGCACCAGTATCTACAGGGATACTGGCACAGCCATGTTTATTGCCACTATGTTAATAATAGCAGATGTAACAGATACCTATCAACAGATGAGTGCATGATGAAAATGTGGTACATATACACAATGGAATTCTATTTAACGGTATACAAAAAAGGAGATGTATCAACTTGCAGGAATGTGGATGGACCTGGAAAGAATTACATTAAGTGAAGTGACACAAGCCCAGAAAGATGAGAGCTGCATGTTCTCTCTGATGTGTGGATCTCAGCTTACAATATGTATGTCTATATGGGGGTTGGACAATATGGTTTCAATCTATAAGGAAAGAATGGTAATCAAGAGCAAGTATAAGTAGTTGAGCAGGAAGGTCAAAAAAGGACAGTTGTCATGTAAACAAAAGGGGGGAAGTGTAGAGAAGGAAATGGGGGAGAGGGAGGAGGGACAAGCATCACTTAAAACAACTGTTTTTGAAAATAACAGAATGAATAATATTTATATCTCTGTATGTGAGCTAAAACTGAAATTAAATACTTATAAATTTTAGTTAAAATTAGCTTCAAATGAAAATTTCAGAGGAAGATGGCAAACCAAAATTGCTCTTCTCTTTCTCTTGTTCCAAAAAAGTAGATCGGTGGGAAAGATTCGTCTATTGAAGCACACTTACAGAGGCACCCTTTTATGATAACATAGGCATGTCACCAAGTAGTTCTATTTTATAATTAAAATAGAGAATAAATAATTTGAGTGGTCATAATTTTATTTATAATTCATTTATCTTACCTTTCACTAGGTGTTTAAAAACTACTATCACATGAATAGTAACAAAAATGTTTATGAATATCTTAAATTCTCTATACTTTCTAGTTTAGGATTTCTAGTTAATTTCAGATGAAATTTATTTGTTGAATGAATTTTAAACATAAATGCAGAATTTGCATCTAATAAAACATCCAAACTTTTCTCATTTCCACTATTTATCATTTATAGAGACTGTTTTCCAAATTTGCTATTATTATTTTTACCATTTTTCAAGCATTATTACATCTGTACTGATTACAAAACAGATTGTTAAAAATAAAAACACAATAAAATCACTAATAAAACCCTTTAATTATGAATCCTGTTTTAAGTTAATTCATCATAGTAATTTTTTTTTCAAATTTCTTACTAAGTAGAATAAAGTTTTCTTACACATTCTCTGTTTCAGTCTTCTTTGGTAGGTTTGTCATTCTGATATCATTATCAGTATGTCGGTTAAAATTAGTCTCAAAATTCTCTGAGGATAAGTGGCTTCTACAAAGCAGGTGGGAACTCTTCCTGATATTATTTCTTAAGGCGGATTTCATGGATCTCTTATTAAGGCACTTTAACAAACTCCTTTATCCATGCCTAGAGGAGCAAACAGATCCTTATGTACCTCCTAGGATAGACCTAATTTAAACTGCTAAAGAAACGAAGCACACAGTAAATCTCTTCCTTTTAGAGTCATAAATGTGCATGTTAACACATGGCTATGTGCATGTGTGTATTTTGCAGTACACTAAACATGAAGGACAACTTTACTGTATGTTTATAATGAGGATAAAAACACCTATCCAGCTTAATGAAGAGATGGCATTTTTATATTACTTCTTTTTTAAAAGTATTTTCATTCATTTATTTATTTGCAAAGAGAGGAGAGAATAGGTGCACCATGGCTGATTTCCATATGCATCACTTTGTGTATCTGGTTTTCTATAGATACTGGAGAAACAGTCATATGGTGTCAAAGAAGAACACATCAGAGAACGAGAAAGGAATGTGAATAAAATACCAAGATGAAAATCAAAGACCTCTCTGTATGTCTGTCTGTCTGTCTGTCTCTCTCTCTCTCTCTCTCTGTATGTATGTATGTATGTGATGTTTGTCAGGATGTGTGAAAATTTTTCCATTCATGTCTCTTCTATTTTTGAATCCAGAGTATCTATTTATTGACAAATCTATCAATCATCAAATAAGGTTTTAGATACTGCTTTCAAAGATGATTGGACTTAAATGCTATTATTAAGAGTTCTCTCTCTCTCTATGTCTCTCTCTAGTGTAAAAGGTGCTTTGGCAAATTTGGCTTGGAGAAATGTTTCTTAGGACCAAATATTTATGAGAGACTTCTTAAAAAATGAGGTGTCTTACTTTGTGATATAGATATTGTCCATTCCATTACTCAACATTATCTTCCACTAGGACATTGTTCAAGTACCTACTAGATGGAAATTGCATTTAATTTTTTCTCTCAAAACCCACCCTTTGTGTGGGAGTACAATAAGAAGACAGTAGGTGAAAGAAATGAGGAAGAACTGAACCTTGAAGGAGTGCTATGAAACCTGTAGTAAATATAACCTGGTTATTTTCAGGTCTATGGGCATTATCAATTCCTTTCTTACATTGGAAGCCTTGAAAAAAGTGTAGATTCACTGTGCTCTTTCCCTGCAGAAACAATATGAGCTATGGAAAGAAGAACAAAATAATTTCTTCATGTACTAATGATGAGAAGGAAAAATATCTAACAAAGTTAATGGATGCCAGGTGAATGAGTGGAAAGAGGTAGATAGTGTCTTACCTTTCCCGAGACGATGCTAAGGGATGCCTACTCACCTGCAAGCAGGGCACCAAAAACAGACAAAAGTCACTGCCGCACCAGATTTTAATTTAGTGAACCAATGAGTGTATTGGGGTTTCTTACAGAGAAGGGTTTGGGGGTGCTTACAGGAGCATGTATCTAGCATAGGTGACCACTCTACAGTCTGCACCCCTGGAGCTCACTACTTGACTTGTCTCTTCTCCCAAGCAGTCCTTGCTCCTTCCTAAGTTACCTTGAAGAGGGGAGTAATGAATTTTGTAAATGTCAGGAACTTCCTGAGTCTTGTGAGCTGTTTATATGCTGAGTCTCCTTTACTTCCAGAACCTCAACAAGCATGGGGACCATAGGAATCATAGCAAGCCTCCTACCTTGTTGGAACTTCCCAACTCTTAGCTAAGGAGCCTCATTCCACAATGGAGAAATTGCTATACAACAGCTAGCCAGAGGTAAAAACATGCAAAGATATAAATTTATGATAGCTTACAATTTTAGAGTTTAATGACCATTTTGCATATTACAAAATTATATTGTATATATGCTCATATGTTAAAGAATATTAAAAGGCATACTTCTGATTGAGATATTAAACTTTTGAATTATGTCTGTAACAATACAATTGCTATTATTCCCAAGCGCTGGCTGGCTTCCTTTTTCTTCTCTTATATAATTGTGAGTTATTCCTTTACAAAATATGCTAATTAGTAAAAGGCGACAGTATTTTACTGTGGCACATTGTTAACCTCTTGCACCATGCCTTTAATTATTCTGTTGCACAAACTTATTTATTTCTTTTTTAGGGAACTAATGTGCCATGATGATAAAATGAAAAAAATATAAATGCAAATACAAAGAAATTCTGGCCAAAGGTGAAAAAAAATGCATACTCTTGTTTTCTACTTTCCTGGCACCATGATTGTCAGTATTGTGTTAATTAGATTTTTCTATATAATTGATTCTTGTTTAGACCAAAACAATGATTTTATAAAACTGTTAAACTATGCCACCCACCTCTTTTCTTTTTTTCTGTAACATGGGAAATTTTCATTTTGTTCTGTAAATGTAATTTCTAACTCAATTTCAAGGGATCCTTCAAGCAATTGCATATTAACTTAAAACATGACCATCCATCTGGATATTTTCAAAGGCGATTTCATTCTATACTGTGGAGATTTTACCTGCCATTATATCAACATTTTCAATGGGAAATTTATTTCTCACATTCTTCTAACACTTCAATAGCTCACACACCTTCTATTTAGAAGGTCAGAAATTGCTGCTTGTATACAGCTATGATAAGGGAAAAATTCAAAAATTGCCAGTTTGGACTTTTTCCTTCTGGTTTAAAGAAGACAACACTTTATCAATATTTATTGAATTTTAGGAAAAAGCTTAACAAGAGTGTACTCCTTTCAGTTAGACATCATCAAACTCGTCCTGTTTGATTAAATAATGAAAAAAAGTTAAAAGATTAAAATGTAAGGTAAAAGCTTTTGGATTTTGGAAAGTATAGAGACTAAGTTAATTATAGACTGATGTTTCACTGATAGATTAATGTAAAACAAAGCTTGGTACTAGGTCACCTTTCTGGTCTTCACCAGATGATTGTCCTCAAAACATTTACTCTTTGAAGATTTCATTTCTACCATGCAAAATAGAGCAACCACCTCTTTATTAGATAACCCCAGACTCCTATTAATCAAAGATGTATTATTAATTAGGTAACCCATATAATTTCATATTCACAATAACCAAAGAGCAAATATATATTTCATCTAATTTCATTGTTTCAACAAAGCCTAAGTACTGGATGGGCACCTCCTCTCCACACATGTCACACTCACCTCCTTGGACAGAAGACATACTAACAAATTTCTGTGTTTTACTTCCCACTGTCTGTTCTTCACTGTTCATCACACTGTTGCTTCATCACCATTCCTTTCCCTAATGGCTCTGCCTCCCAGGCTGTCAGGACCTTTCAAACATTCTGCCTCCTGATGTGCCTCTCCTTTTCTTGTATTTTCCCACTTTGCCTTTGAAACAGAGACTTTTCCATGAGGGGAAAAGAAGACAGGAGAAGAAAGGAGAGAAGAGAGGAAGGAATGGAAATAGAGTGAACAAGGAAAAATAAAGGAGAAGAAAGAGGAAGGGACACAGGAACAGAGAAAAAATATTAATGCAGGGAGCAAAGGAGGCAACAGGGAAAAGAAAATGAAAGGGAACAGAAGAGAAAAGAGAAAAATTGAAGAGACTGAAGACCTAGCAAATGAATAGGAAGAGGAAATTCCAGCAACTTAAATATACAATGGGTTTATTGTCAATGCAGAAATACATACTTATTAATGTAAACCCTGCATTCGATGCTCACAATACTGAGATCATAAACTAAAACTTATTTTTGCTCACAACAGTCTCAATATGTTTGTGTACTTATTTGCTTAATGCAACCAATCTTTCAAATATGAGTCCCCAGATTGGCTGTCTTATCCTTAAAAATCAATGCCTGCAATAACCAGGAAAGCATATTTATTCATGTTATGTACTCATATGCAAGCTCAAAAGTGGACATTCTCATATATACACACATACCTAAGTATAAGGTCATTTGCCTTCATTTTGATTTATGACAGTGGATTCTTCTATAAGCACAAAACAACTGATGAGCTGTTTTTTTTTTAAATAGAGCTTTATTGATGTACATGTGCAAAAGGAGTGTATATGTTAATACTCTGTAAATCTCATCTGGTACACAGAGTGAAGGTTAGGTAACAAGTGAATGATATGATCCATTTTCCAGGCACATAGACATTTTACCAGATATAATACATTCCACCGTTTTATGCATTGAAATGCCATCTTAACTTATATGCACTCTATTAATATTTTGATATCCAACTTCAGGTCCATTTTAAAAGTCATTAATTTGAAATTTATTTTAAAATAATACTTGATATATAGTAGAGCCATGATGGTGGAGAGAGAAAAAATTATATCTCTGGTACAATCCATAACCCACTATCTCAATGACTGGGCCAGTAAGCCCATCTAGGAAGGCCCTCTGCAGGGTGGGAACAGGTGGGAGGGAAATAGGGATACTACAAGACTTTCTCATGCAATCTATCTAATTATTTACAATAAATATTATATATGGAATATATGTAAATATGGAATATATATGGTATATATATGGAATATATGTATATGGAATATATATACAGAAGATATATATATATAAACTTAACCATCATATATATATATATGTCAACTTGAGCTATGTAATAATCCATAGTAATCTTGGGCGGGTCTCTGAGTTTGCCTGCAGGAAGGATTGACAAAATCTTTTTGGGATTTTGGAGAAGGGAGGAGTTCCCTTCTCCAGAGTGAGCCCTTCCCTCCAGTGGGTGGGCCTTCCAAGGGAAATAAATACAAGGAAGCTTGAGGGGAAGAAAAATGTCTTCCTTCCTCCCCCAGCTGCTGGTGCTTGTTCATGATTTGCATTCCCATGCTGCTCTCCTACCCTTCCTGGATATGGGAACCCAGCTCACATCATGGACTGAAGAGCAGCCACTCCCCAGGAAACCATCAGGCCTTCTAGGCTGGATTGGGACTGCTTAGGCCTCCAGCCACGTGGACTCAACAGCTACTGGTTTCTTCACCTGTGGGCCTGCAGACTGCTATAGTTGGACTGTCTTAAGCTACCCCAATAAATTCCCTTTTATTATAATCCATTCTATCAATTTGGTTTCCTCTAAGGAACCCTGACTAATAATATATACGTATATTATATTATATATTATTTAGTATATATATCTTATATTATATACATTATATATTTTATATATTTCCTCCTGGATAATCTCATTTAATATTTCAAAAATTCTATTATTCTATTATTTGTTCTTGTTTTCCCGGCCTTTATGGCATAAAAAGGGTTAATTACTAAAACTTGTAAGAGGGAAAAAAGCTGAAAGACAGCTGAAAGAGTTAACTGCATGTAATCTGAATTTCTCTCTGCTCAGTAGCTTAGAGACTCTGAAAGGAGTCCTTGAAAATAAAGCAGAGAGGATAGAATGTTGTCCTGGGTAATGGACAGGGCAACCTAGCTGCAGGAATAATTGATATCCAGGTTTTGGGGGATTCCTTGTGTTCTTAAAAGTTATTTTGAGTCACATAATCCACACAGACTGCCAAGTATGTTATGAAATGTCATGTATGTTGTTTTGGAACTTTTTAAACTGAACAATTGCCAGGTACTCAGTTTTGAATTTTCCCCTTGTACCCATTTCTTTGTTCTGATTGCAACTGGTAAATTCCATTTCTGCTTCTGAAAACCACTGCTTTGCTGGCTAGCCATGCCTTATGACTAAACCTATAAAACCAAAATAAATACTCAGATCTTGGCCTGAGAATTTTGAGAGATACTCCCTCCGGACCCTGGGTTAATAAACTTCTCAACTTCCACTCATACTGGCGTTGGTGTAATCTCTCCTGAGATAAATTCTTAACAACTTCTTCCTTCACATCCACTGCTTCTTCTGTGTTTCCATTCAGAGTTTTGTTGCTTCAAATTGTACAACTTATTGCACCAGAAATAAAGTCACATAACCCAATGGTAGCAGTTTTCTCTACTACCCCAGGGGAAACAAATAATTCTTTAAGTATACAATTATCTAATGTTAATGGCCCCAAAGCACTCCCAGCAATTTCCAAGAGTTCATTGGCATTTTCACAACTCAAATACAAAATGGAAATAGCTTAATAATGCAAAATCTTCCTACTTTCTTTTGTTTCTAATAATCTTCTGTGTGTGTTTTCTACTTACAAATTTATATTACATTTAATACCCATCCAAGTTGCCTTCTGAAGCTTTGATTTGAATTTTCTAAATAAATCTAATGTGTTTGCCCCTAGAAGAGAGGAACGATCTTATTCATTAACTGAAGGAAGAACAGTGGCTGCTCCTTGGTCTCTTATGAAATGTGCATTCAAATAATGTTTAAATATGAGGAAAACAAAAGCAAAGTGTATTCTATTCTTTGGGTACATATATGCATAGAGGTGCTGTGCATAAATGAACTCTATCCTCACAACAACCTTAAGAGCTAGACATTATTTTTACCATCATATTGTATAGATGAGGACACAGGCTCACAAAGTCTATGCAATGGTCACATGCCCGTTGCTAGTTATTTTGTTTATATATATATATATATATATATATATATATATATATATATATATATATATATATATATATATATATATATATATATATATATATATATATACAAGTATATATAATACTATAGTATTATATATATATTACATTACTATATGGAATATATAGTATATATTAATTAATACTATAAATACTAAACAAGATGCTCAGTATCATGTGTTATTAGAGAAAACCCCTTCAATCCAGGATGATCCACCCCTTAATGCATTAGATATTCTCCCCCACCATGGCTATTACAATCTTTCTGCCACCTGTTCCGCAAGTTTCTCTGGGTCATGGAAGGCAAGTTTTAATTTTGCTTAATTGGATTTGTGTTGTGGACTATTTCCGGCATCTTTGGTGTCTATCTCCATTATCCTTCCATAGTATATTCGACTTGTTGTTGAGGTAGCTCTTCTGCTCATCACACCACTTCCTTAAAGTTTTTTGGGGGGCTCTAAATGGTGATTTAGGGGGGTTCATCTCCTGCTTGGATGTCTCCCATAATCTCAGTTCCTATTGTTGGAATTCAGTTGTCCATGGTTCTCATTGCTTTCTGAAAAATACAAACAGAATCTTCAATGGAGAGTGAGATTGGTATTGGCTTAATGAAACAAATATTGAAAATTTGGTGAGATTTTAAAGGGTGTGGCCTTTCTGTAGACCTATGGTTAGTGGGGACTTCCCTTTGGAGATCTCGTTCTTGACCTCCATACAATGTTGCCTTGGATCCCAGTATCAGTTAAGGGTTCCCTGCCACTGACTGTAACTCATAGCCAATTAGCTAGCTGTTAATTACCCTCCTAGGTTGAGTGCCACTATTGCACAGATGGGCACGTCTTGACTTGCTAGACTGTGCCATATAGCAATGTGTTCTGCATTCTCAGGCCATCGATCAGTGTTGCACAAGGATATTCTCTGCTTTCCTGGAATAATATTGGTTTAGTTTCCAGTGCAGCTCATGCAGTGCCTTCTGGCATTACACAGGCTAAACTTCTGGGAGCTGGTTTCATTTCCAGATTCAGCAGGGTCTCTCAGTGTTGTGTGACAGCAGTCTGTGGAATCTTCAGCAATAGGGCCTTATCTTTTGCTTGAGGTGGGTATTCAAGGGCTGTGACAAAAAGCCTGTCTTGTTTTGGGGACCATGTGGGTCACTTTGATCAACAACTCATGTGGGCAGTAACTAATTATTGGGCCAGGTAGCAAACATCCAGAGTCATTTGTCATAGAGTTAGGCTTGTACCCACCCATTTTGGGGCCCTTATTATCATATGATTCCCCCAGCTTCCTCAAGAAGTTATTGTATGAAGAAAGGATTCTATGGTTTCAATTTATTGTGGGTTTAGATTAGTGTATATATCCATCATCTCTCATTCCCCTCACCAGCCCCCAATTCCTTTCATCCTCTTTGTCTCTTGAATCTCATGTCAGGTTTGCTTACTGTTCATGCTTAAACTGATTAGGAACTTCAGATGAGGGAGAATATGAAGCATTTGTCTCTCTGTTTTTGTGTGAGTTTGTGAAGTATGATGTATGATCTGTTCCAAGTCCATCCATTTTCTTTGAATTTTATTATATCATTTTTCCTTACTGCTGAATGGAATTCAATGGTGTATATGTACCACTTTTTAAATATCCATTATTTCCAAAAATGGGCATTTAGGTTGGTTCCAATTCCTCACTATAATGATGTGAGCTGCTATAAATATGATTGTACAGAGAGAAGCTCATGAGGTGGTATCACCATACCTAACTTAAAGATATACTACCAAGCCATAGTAACAAAACAACATGGTGCTGGGGGGGGGAACAGAGAAATAGACCAATAGAATAGAATTAAAGTCCCCGCCCTAAGCTTGAGCACCCGTAGTTACTTAATATTCAACAAAGGTGCCAGCAATGTTACCTGGTATAAAGGTAGCATCTTTAACAAATAGTGCTGGAGAAACTGGATAAATTCCTATAACAAATGAAGCTGGAAACATTCCTCTCACCATGCACAAAAATCAACTCCAAATGGTTCAAAGACCTCAATGTAAGACCTGAAATTATAAAAACTCTGGAAGAAAAAAATAGTGGGAACTCTCTATGGGAATTAATAGGGAAAACTTCCTGAACAAACCTCCATTAGCTCAGAAAGTGCATTAACCAATGGGATCTCATCAAGCTAGAAAGCTTATATACAGGTAAGCATACTATACTCAAAGCCAATACACCACCATCAGACTGGGAGTTAATCTTTGCCAACTACAACATGATTAGAGGTCTAATAACTAGAACTTACAAAGAACTCAAAAAGTTAAATAGTAAAATATCAAACAGCCCTCTCACAAAATGGTGCACTGAACTCAACAGGGAATTCACAGATAAAGAAATACAAATGGCCAACTTTCATTTAAAAATCTTTTCAACATCATTAATCATCAGGGAAATGCAAATCAAAACAACAATGAGAATCCACCTCACTCCAGTCAGAATGGCAATAATTAAAAAGTCTACTAAAAAATAGATGTTGGTTAGGATGTGGGGAAAAAAGGACCCTCAATCACTGCTAGTGGGAATGCAAACTTGTACAACCAGTACAGAAAACATTGTGGAGGCTCCTGAACAGTATAGATAATAGAGCTACCAGTGGACCCAACTATCCCTCTTCTGGGCATCTATCCTCAGGACTCCTTGTTTTAAGACCATTGCTGGTTATGTCTAAATAGGATACTAAGTTACCTGACTCTAAAATGTTTTCTTTAAGCTCTCTTGAGGATTTATCATTTGTAATAGGCAATTATCATGTATTTATCAGATAAAGAAAGCATTGCTTCAAATTGAAAGAACTCAAAGCAAAGCTATGCATAACCATTTGGTTTATGGAATTATTTTATAGAAACATATAATTATATAATAACTTTATGTCAAATAAATTTGTGGAATTCAGATAATTTATAACAGAATGAATAGAATGAAAACAGTATAGCATGAATACTGAAAAAAACTATCTTTTATGGATGTTGTAGTCAGCTTTCTGTTGGCTGTGACAAAGAACCCAACCAAAAGCAGCTGATGTGAGGAATGGGTTTATTTTGTGTTATAGACTCAAGAGAAAGCTCTATCATGGCAGGAAAAATAATGGCATGAGCAGAGGGGTGGACATTTCCTCCTGGCCACATCAGGCAGACAACAACAACAGGAGAGTGTAGCAAACATTGGCAAGGAGAAGCTGGCTATAACCACCATAAGCCTGCCCCCAATAACACAGCTCCAACAAGGTTCCACTTCCAATTGCCATCAGCTGGGGATCAAGCATTCAGAACACTTTCATTTGTGGGGGACACAAGAATCAAACCCTCACAATGGATAAATTTGAAAAGGGTCTACATGAAGTCCTCCAGACTTTGCTAAGTTGTATTGCATTAAAGAAATACTAGAATATCACCACCCAAAATATCCATTTCCTAAATTATCAACCACTGGCATGTATTTTTGCTGTGTTTATAATGATCACATTTTTGAGAAACAGATACATAAAAATCATTTCTCCAACTCTGATTGTCTCCACTTGAATTTCTACCAGTACAACTCAGAATCTGGTCTTCATCATCCTAGACTATTCATGGCTGAGTGATTCTGACAAAGTACTCGTGGACACAGATGCACTGGACCTTCAGATTTAAGCAGAAAAGTAGAGTTAAAAACTGCATGTTTTTTGTCTAAAGTTTCTCTCCTGACTTTTGAGGGCCTTTTGGGTTGCTCTCTTGTCTGGCTGCATTATTGAATAGGGATGAAGAATGACAGGCTTTTTGCTTCAGTTGGGAAAAGGCATTCTGCACAAAGCATTCTGAATAGTATGGGACAAGGAATTACTTGATGCACGCTGCCCTTCTACAGTTCCAGCATTGTGCCTACCTTACTAGCTTCATCATTTCCCCATTATTCTGTGGAACAGTTAAAGTTCAGAAAAAAATCATTGTTAAATATCAGTTCCAAGTCTGAGGATGTAACACAAATGGGAGGGTTCTTTAATATCCTGTGTGATATCCTATATTCAATCCCGAGAAGAAAAAAAAAGCATATAAACAAAATAGTTCTAGAACTTGCTATCTTAACATGACCAGAAAGTGGAATCAACCCAAATGCCCATCAATGGACAAGTGGACATCAAAATTGTGGTACATATACACTATGGAATTCTACTCAACTGAAAGGAAAATGACCTTATAAAATTTAAAGAAAAGTGGATGGACTTGGAGCAGATCATTCTTAGCAATCTCACAAAAGAATAGAGAATCAAGAACTAACTACATATTCTCCCTAATATGTAGTTCCTCACCAGATTAATCTTGAACAGTAAGAAAACCTAACAGGTGAATTGAGAGACTGACAAAGGGTATGGAAGAAATTGGGGAGAGGGATTATACACTAATCTAAACCTATAAGGAATAGATACCATGAAATCTTTATTTTCATATAGTAAGCTCTTGAGGAAGCCATGGGTATCTTCTGATTAGAGGGGCCCTGAATAGGGTATGAGGAAGCCTAAGACCCATGACAAAATGATCTGGCCCAAAACCCCTGTCCCAGTCATTTGTTACTCCCCACACTGAGAAGTTAATCAAAGAGACCCATGAGATCACCAAAAAAAGAGCAGACTTATGTCAAAGCTCTTGAATGCCTGCCCCAAGCAAAAGGTAAGACCCTATTGCTGAAAATACCACAGACTACCTTTATAAAATACTGAGAGACCCTGCTAGATCCAGAATGATAATTAGCTCCCAGATGGAAGCATGTGTAGTGTTGGAAGGTATCACATGAGCTTCCAGGGGAAATTGGTCAATGATATTTGGAAAACATCATTCATGGATATACAACAGTGACTGATGTCATGAGAATTCTGAGGAGAGTACTATAGGGTAAAGACCAGCAAACCAGAAGTGCTCATCTGTGCAATAGTGGTGCTGAACCTATGTGGTTCAGCTTGATAATTGGGTAAGAGATCTGCTCAGTAGTAAGGAATCCTTAACTGCAACTGGGATCCATGGTATACTCTTATGGGGACCAAGAACATGGGCTCCATGGGGAAACCCCCACTAATCAGAGATGTAGAGAGAGGCTACACACATTAGAATATCACCAAATTAATATTTTCTCATTTAACCTACTCTGATATCTCTATTGGAGATTCTGTTTGTAAGTTTCAGAAAGCAGCAAGAAATGTGGACAACCCAATTCCATCAACAGGACCTGGGATAATCTCTGCCACCCAGGAAGGAGATGAACCATCCTTAATTTATGATACAGAGCCCAGATGAAATCTTTGAGGAAGTGGCTTGGTGAGCAAAAGACCTACCTCCACAGCAAGTCAGATATCTTGTGGATGGATAATGGAGACCAACACCAAGGATACCCAACATAATCTAAAGCAGAAATCCAGAGACTCTTAAGCTCAACAGTAAAGCAGACTTAAATGTCACCCACCATGATTCAGGGATCTGAGCAGAAGGAGGACTGGAAAGATTGTAAGAGACATGGTGGGGAGAATATACAGAGTCATTGACCTCAGCAACAACACACAATGAAAATAAAACTGGCAGGTAATATCTCAGTTAATATCTCCTATACAATCTATAACCCCAGCGTGTTGTGGCCAGGGAGGAGGGAAATGGGGATACCATCACAAGACCTGCTCATACAATGTATCAAATTATTGATAATAAACATGTTGATATAATATAATGTTGCTTTTGAAATGAAAAATGTATTCTTTGGGTTAAATTAATCAATGACATGTTAATTGGCTAAGAGATCCACTCAGAGGCAGGCAACCCTTAACTGGAACTGGGATCGATGGCAATCCCATATGAAAACCAAGAACCTGGGCCCAAAGGCGAAACCCCTACTAACCAGAGATCAACAGAGTCTATACCCATTAGACTTGAAACAAATTAATAATATTTGTCTCATTTAACCTATACTGATCTCATTTTCCATTGGAGATTTTGTTTGTATGTTTCAGAAGGGAACAAGAACAGTGAACAACCCAATCCTACCACATAACCAGAGATTTTGCCTGTCACCAAGGCAGGGGATGAACCACCCCTAACTTATGATATAGAGCCCAGATGAAACCTTTGAGGACGTGAAGAGGAGCAAGGGATCTACCTGCAAAACAAGTCAGATAACCTGAGAAAGGATGTTGGAGACAGACATAGAGGACACCCAACACAATCCAAAGCAGAAATCCAGAGATTCTGAAGACCTCAACAGTAAAGCAGACCCCTAAAACTCACCCACCATGACTCAGGAATGTGAGCAGAAGAGGAGGGTGGAAAGATTGCAAGAGACATGGTGGGGGAGAGAGAAAAAGAAAAGCATAAAAACTGGCTACCTCTCATCCAACCCATAACCCTTACTATATGGACTGGTTCAGGAAGGCCCCCCCAGCTGGGTGGGGACAGGGGGGAGGAAAATGGGGATACCATCTGTGGTAGCATTTTAAGGTGTATATAAAATTCCAGTGATACGTTTGTAAAGAGGAGTTGGAGCTGAAGTCTGGCAGTCCTGGGGTTTTGTTAGTTGAGTTGAAATGTCCAGGATGGAAGTGATGGGTTTCTCTCTTTGCTTGGATTTGTGAAAGGGGGCCAGCCTTTTTCTTCATTACTGAACTTCCCCTGGGTCTATAACTTTAATAAATACTTTCATCCCCAAATTGTACTTGGTTTGCAGATTCATCCCAATGGTGGGTGGCTTATTATGACAGATTTGATACTGGGAGTGGGCTGATTTTGCTGAGATTGTGATAATTTCATGAAAGCTTCATAGACCCCTCCCCTTTAGTGGGAGGTATCTCTAGCCAGAGCTCAAACCTAGATGCAAAAACTGATTGGTCATAAATAGACCAATCAGCTATCTCTGTGACTTACCCATTGGAAGTTTTAAGAACTTCCCTAAAACAAAGCCCAGTCTCTTCTTTCACATGGCATCCTAGAAGGAGGACATTCATTTTCCAGGTAAGGCCTCAAGATCTCCCCACATTAACCTTTTTTTCTCATGATGAAAGCCCTCTATTATCTTTCTCAGTTAAACAGCACAGATTTTGGCTAAAACCTCTACCATGTGTTCTCCCCAAACTGGTGTTTGGAGAAATCTGTAACTCCCCATTTTGCTTTAAATAAAGTCTCCCACTCTACCTTAAACTCTAATTCTCTATGATTTAAAATCTTTAACTTTGTAGACAAGAATTCGAGTACTCCTTAAATTTTGAGGTGCATTGGAAATTTTGCTGGGCATTATCTAAAATCTAATCCCCAGGTCAGCCCATTACAAGATGAATCTGACCATGTGGATTTTTGTCTTCTGGAACTCATGTATTAGAGGAATGGACATTGATTTGGTACTTGCACCTGAAGATGCCTTCCAGAGTGGTAAGCCAAATTTTATAGACTATTTTGGTGATAAATTGGAAATGCTCAGTGCAGAGAGAATTGCATTTGGAGGCTTGGCTTGTGAACTTCCTAAGGGAAAGTAGAGTCTGCAGAAAACTTTAATAGAACTGGGTGCCTAGGCCAAGGGGTGGCTGCATCCTACTGCCCATGCCCAGAGAGTTTGACAAAGGTTGAATTTAAGTAAGGGACTGCTGTGCTTGGCTATGTATATGGAACTGAGAATTTAAGATTTAAAGTTGGAAAAACCTCAAAATAAGTTTAACTTACTGGCACAAAGACTGGCTTTTGATTATGGCCCAACTGCCTTACATTGAAATGGAGAGATGCCCAAGGTGTTTCCACACAGGAAGGACAGAAAGATGGACTGTGTAAACTCTTTGGAAAGGATATAACTGAAAGAAAGGAATCTGCTCTTGAAAGTCATGTTTGTTTTGTCCCTGAATTAACAAAATGGCTGTGTCCTGCATACCTGGTATTGCTTTTGGAAGCATGAGGAATGCATGCATGCAGCAGGTCATGAAGTGCACACAGTTCCAGGAGCCATTGCTGAGATGCTATATATAGAACAGGGCGTGAAGTCTCTGATTGGCCAGTGAAGGCATTGGAAGATTGACCTTGGTTTACAATGCAGACCCGAAGATGTTTTGGATGTACCAGGACTATGCAAGGCCTACCATGGAGCACTGTTGACTCAGGATGGAAGTTTTCCCTAGATACTCAGCTAAGCTGGAAGGACAAAATTGGAAAATTTGGAGACTGTCAGTCACTGGTTATGCTATTGCTGTAGAAATTCCTCATGACAAAGAGACAAAATCATGACAGAAAGAGTAGAGTCGAGTTTCATTTATTATTACAAATTTATGAATTTTTGAATTACACCAGTGGGCCAAGCATAGGTAAGGCATTGTTTCTGAAGACCAGTTCACAAGGGGCTTTATAGCTGGGTCCCTAGATGTATGTATATGTGACATCACACATGCAAATTAACAAATCTCTAAGGACACAAGAGAGTTCAAAGTTTAAAATGGGTTCTGGAGAAATGAAGGTAAGCCTCTGTTCTCACCTCCTCCCATAGCTTCCTTTCTTGACCAAGGCTTTCAGAATTCACAGCCCAAATTGCAGGGCCAGTTAACAAAAGCAAATTACAAGTTGCATTTGGTTTACAATGTTTTCAATGTAAGGATAACACCCTGTTGTGGTAAGTGTCCTAGTAGCTACACAGAAAGAACTCAAACAAAAACGGCATGTGGAGGAATGGGATTATTAGGTTTGTGGTCTCAAGGGGAGACTCCATCCTGGCAGGGAAAATGATGGCATAAGCAGAGGGGTGGACATCACCTCCGCCACAGCACTGGAAACAGTGGCAGGAAGGTGTGCCAAAAACTGGCAAGGGGAAGCTAGTTTATAACCCCATAAGCCCACCCCCAACAACACAGCTCTAGCGAGTTTCTAATTCCTGAACTGCCATCAGCTGAGGATTGATCATTGAGAACACATTCATTTGTTTGTGGGGGATACCTGGATCAAATCATGACACCCCCCATTGACATAAACAAAGGAGTGACAGCAAGCATTTCCTGTCCTCTCTTATCTTCTCCTAAGCTTGTGTTCACAGATCTTAAACAGTTACTGTTTCTGTCCCGTTATCTTCCAAATTTGAGTAATATTCCTTCAGTAGTGTTTTCTTATATTAGCAATATTCTAATCTTCCATTACACTATCGGACTTGAACTACAGATGTTGGATGTTTGCTGATGTTTGTTGAATTTACATTAGCCCAGTTTTTCCTTCTTATACCTCATAACAGTTGGAAATGTTTACTGTGTCATTATATCTTAAAAGGTTGTAACTTGTTTTAATTTTACAGAATTCATAGTTAAAAGACAATCTTGAATTTCAGGTAAGAATGTGGGACCTTTAAAGTTTGACTGGACATAATATATATAGTTATAAATCTATTGGGGGTCAGGGGTGGATTGTGGCAGTTTGACTGAATGCCCCCCCCCAATACATTTAAAAGTGTATTAAAGATTTGTCTCCATCATCCAGGCTGGAGGAGGTGTCACCTTGGCCTGGCCTCCTAAAGTATTTCTAAGGTAGATGTAAAATTTCAGTGATACACATGCAAAGAGCAGTCAGAGCTGAAGTCTGGCAGTCCTGCTGTGTTGTTAGTTGAGTTGAAATGTCCTGGCTGGAGGTGATGGGTTTCTCTCTCTGCTTGGGTCTGTGAAAGTGGACATCCTTTTTCTTCTTTATTGAACTTCCCCTGGATCTGTTACTTTAATAAATACTTTCTTCCCCAAATTTTGCCTGGTTTAGAGATTCATCCCAGTGGTATGCCTCACTACAACACTATCATAAGACTTTCTCATAAAATGTATCTAATTATTGACAATAAATATGAAAAAGAAAAGAAAATTAAAGACCTTATTTGTACAATTTTGCAAGTTAAATAAAAACCTTTAAAGAGTATATTCTTGTTAACTGTAATAGTTCGTTGGACATATTGCTTATGTAAATTTTATAAATAAAAATATATTCATTACCCATGAGTCTACATTGCCAAACCATGCTTTTCCATAAAAAAACAAATGTGGAGGTGTCATTAAAGAGTGTGGATACAGATTAACAGTTTCAACTTTTCACTGGTACAGAGCTTTGAGGCAAGAGAAACCAATTACCTCCTCATGAGTTTTCACTATTTTAATCAATCTTTGAGTTCTCTAGCAGAACTACTGTTCTTTACTTCAAAAATCAAGAAATTTACTTGCACAGTAAAATGGTGTAGTCAGCCTCATGTTTGTGAATTATGTTAGCACATTTACATGGAATGTCTTTATGTGTCTTAACAATCACAATTTAAGTTTAGAGTTTGAGCTTTAAGCTTTTTACTATGTTATAACAGGAAATTTAACTTTATATTGTTCAGCTTTGTTGATTATTCAGTTTTGAACTTTGTTCATGTCATTACCTTTAATAAAATTATTTCCATTTTTAATGAAGTTTTATGGGAACCTCAAAATCTTTATAAGCTGTGGCATACATTTTTAGGATGAATGGTTAAGCCTGATTTCCCTTGATTCTCTCTATTCATGAAACATCTTTTCTGAGAGTCATATTTATAAAAATAACTTGGCTTAGAAAATCTGTTTAAAAACATGAAGGTAATATGTCCCTTGGGTGTGGATGATTAGCAATATAGGGAACATGCAATTAAGTTTAATTGGATTAAGTTAAGCAGATTGACATTCATAATTAATTCAGTTTCATGATTGGTCTTTAGGGAGATTACCTCAGAAGAGAAAAATAATTGTGGTGAATTAATGATTCAATATATAAAGTAAACTACTCAAGGTCCAGCAATCAGAAATGATAGGTGATAATGGAAAAGGAATAGGATATAACATCAATAAAAATTGATAATTATTTTTCTATGTCTTAGTAATGAATAATTGAAAATTATATTAAAAATACAATGACACTTATAATTACACTGAAAATTAAGTATAATAAATTTTCAGAATCACATGGTTGCATATGAAAAAATATGAAATTTTTTAATTTACATATTTTGAGATTTTTTAAAAAAATCTTATATATAAGGAGAAAACATCCATAATAGGCAAAGAAATGCTTAAATAAAATAATGGAGTCAAAGAAATGACAGTGCTCAATTAGGCAGCACACATACTAAAATTGGAATGATACAGAGAAGATTAGCATGGCCCCTGTGCAAGGAAGGCACACAGATTATGAAGCATAACATATTGTTTTATGATCTTAGATGCAAAAATCCTGAGCAAAATCCTCACAAAGCAGATACAACACCACATTAAAAATATTGGATCTTTCAAAATATGCAAGTTGATACATGTAATCTGCCACATTAATAGATTCAACCACAAAGCCACATGGTCATCTCAATAGATATAGAGAAGGCCTTTGACAAAATTCAACACCACTTCATGTTCAAAACCCTGAAAAAAATAGGCATACATGGCCTATACCTCAACATAATAAAGACAATATAAAAAACTCCTAAAGCACAAATAGTACTCAATGGGGAAAGACTAAAGGAGCTCCCACTTAAATCAGGAACAAGACATGGGTGTCCACTCTCACCACTGCTCTTCAGCATAGTGCTTGAAGTTCTAGCCCAAGCAATAAGGCAATAAGGCAGGAGAAAAGCATAAAAGGGACATAAATTGGTAAGGAAGAAGTTAAACTATTCCTCTTTGCAGATGACATGATACTATATATATATATATATATATCAGACCCAAAGAATAGTATCAGTAAACTCCTGAAGGTGATTAATGCATTCAGCAAAGAGGCAGGATAAAAATCAGTAGCCTTTCTATATGCAGAGTTAATCTCTGCCACCTATAACTCAGAGAGAGGCTAATTTCCAGAATTTACACATAACTCAAAAAATAAATAATAAAAAAATCAAACAGCCCCCTCATAATATGGGATAATGATCTCAACAGAGAATTTACAGAGGAGGTAACACAAATGGCCTTTTCTCACTTAAGAAAGTGTTCAGCATCCTTAAGCATCAGGAAAATGCAAATCAAAACTACAATGAGATTCCAACTTACTCCAGTCAGAATGGCAATCATAAAGAAAACCAACAACAATAGTTGCTAGTGAGGATGTGGGGAAAAAGAAAGCCTCATTCACTGCTGGTGGGATTGCAAACTTGTTCAACTGCTATGGAAAGCACTGTGGAGACTCCTGAACAGAATGGACATAGAGCTACCAATGGACCCAGCTATCCCTCTACTAGGCATCTACCTGTGAGATGTCATATAGCCGTTTATAGTGGCTCAATTTAAGATAGCCAAGAATTGGAATCAACCCAAATGCCCATCCCTGGATGAATGAATAACAAAATTGTGGTACATTTACACAATGGATTTTTACTCATCTGAAAGGAAAAATTACATTGAAATTTTGAGAAAAATGCTCTGAATTGGAGCAGATCTTTTTTAGTGAACTCTCAAAATAACATAGAGTCAAATGGTGCATATTCTCCCTCATATGCAGTTCCTAACCAGGTTAACCTTAAACTCTATGCAAACCAGTTGGAAGAAGTGAGAGTTTGTGAAAGAGGTTTATGGAACCAATAATGATATGAAATCACAAAATCCTCACTCACATATTGTAACCTATTGCACAAGAAGTGGGTACTGGCTCCCAAGAGGGGTGTGAATACAAGATGTGTGTCTACCCCATCAAAAATTGATGAGTCCTATAACTCCTGGCCTCAGTCATTGGCTCCTTCCCTCACTGAGCTCTTGATCAAAGAGAGCCATGAGGTCCCAAAAACAAGACAGGATTCTGTCAAAGCACTTGAATACCCACCCCAGGCCTGAGGTAAGATCCTGTCGCTGAAGAAACCACAGAAAGCCATCCATCAGCATTAAGAGTCCATTTCAGGTCCAGATTGATAACCAGCCCCCAGATGGTAGTTAGTGCAGAGCTGGAAAGCACTGCATAAGCTGCCAGAGGAAACCGGTCAATGACAGCTGGAGTAAACAGAAACCACTGACATGAAATGCAGATTGCCACCATGAGTAGGCTGAACACATTTCCTTCTGGGAGAGAACAGTGGACCAAGATATGAAAACTTGTGCAATGGAGGTGCCAAAGCCTGGGGGAGGCAATCAACAGCTTTTAATCTGGCTAAGTAATCTACTCAGTGACAAGGAGCCCTTAACTAGTATTGGGAGTCAGGGCAAAATGCATTGGGAACCAAACCCTTGGGCCCCCAAAGAGAAATTCACTTTACAAGTGAATTACAAAGAGGCTGTTCACAACAGTATCTATCCAATTCAGAAATGTGTATCTTAGTTAACCTATACTGATCTCACTATCAAATGGAGATTCTGTTTGTATTTTTCAGAAGGCAGAAAGAGAGCCATGGCCTTTCCAACCCTACCAATGAGACACACCCTGATGGCTCATCTCTTGCCAAGAGATGAGCCACCCCAGAACTACCATGAAGGATCCACATGGAACCCCACAGAGAGTGGTGGAATAAGCAAGAGACCCTAGCCACAGCCAAAGACTGAACCCAGGATAAGCCAGCAAGACAGACACCAATGATTTTCAACACAACCTAAAGCAGAAGTACAGAGGCACCTCAGACCTCAAAAATAAAGCAATCTTAATACTCACCCACCATGACTCAGGGAACTGAGTGGAAGAGGGGGTGGAAAGATTGTAAGGGCCATGGTGGAGGAGAATATCCAGAGACATGGCCCCCCTCAGTTACAACATACAAAGGGGGTGGAACCAAGTTGAGACCTAGACTATCCATAAACCCTTGCCCCATGGACTGAGCCAGTTTGCCTACAGAGGAGGATTTCCAGCAGGAAGAAGGAAATTGGGGAATTGGAGATACAAACACCTCTTTTGCTCATTTGGTATATCTAATTATGTATAATAAAGATACAATATAAAAAAAGATTGAGCTGGCAAAAAAAAAAAAGAAATGACAAAATCCTGGCTTTTCACTTACTCTAAAGCTCTAATAAGTGAAATGTGTAAAAGGATAAACAATCCACACTATGCAGGTCCTAAAGTAACACACATATTTTCAACTGATCTTTCAAAATGAGTAAAGGCATTTTGAGAAGGAGTGTACAAAACAAACAGTGCCAGAATATGCAAAGGAAAACAAATCTAAATAACTTTTACAAAAATTACTAAAGTGAATCCTAAATGTCACAAGACAGGAAATAGGAATGGTCCATGACTCTGTCTTCAGGGATGATTTTTAGATACTCATTTAAATTATGATATATGAAAGAAAACATAATTGGACTTAAAACATTCTTTTGGGCTCAAGAGATTGTCCAAAAAGGAGACATTTACTGTATAAGCATGAGGACCTGAGTTCAGAACAGTAGCACCCACACAGGAAGGCAGACATAGCAGCAGGTGGTTGTAACACTAGCCAGGCCTCCATGAGAAGGAAGGTAGAGACTGGAGGATCTGCTGGGAGCTCAGGCATGGTTAGTTTGGTGAAAACAGTGAGGAACAGCATGAAACTCAGCCTCAATGGATGTGGAAGTGAAGACTGACAATAAAAGTCTGTCCTCTGTCCACATGCACACTGGGACACCATATTTGCCCACATTCATTCACACTCACACACACACCTACATACACACATTATGCACACAAACACAACAAGTGATAATATTCTTCTCTGCTAAAGATATTGTTAAAGAAGTGAAAGACAGGCCAGAGGGTAAGGAATATTTGTAAAACACACAGCTGAGGCAGGACCTGCAGCTCACAATATTCTGTTAACAAATGTCTGCAATGATGTCAGCATTGGTTACATCTGGAAAAAAAATGAAAGCCAAACTCTCCGTTCTGATGTTGATTTGGGATATAGCAAACCAAATTAAAGAAAGAAATGGTGAGTAGCAGGTAAAGAACAGACATCAGAGGAGACTCAGTAAAAACATTCAGAGAAATGCCTGGGGTGGCCTCAATCACCTAGTATAAGGAGCTGGGAAGTCCCTTTACGAAAAGTGATTTGGAATCCTTGACCCATGAAAATCCCACACAGAAGGTCCTCCCCTCAGGTGAGCCTTATAAGTAGAAGTTTCCATCACAGGCATTATAATGCCATGGAAGAAATGGTTACTCCTGCTCAAATCCTAAGATGTAGGGGTGGTTCACCTTCAAGATTCCTCAGTGGCACAGTATTTTCAATTCTTGAGCTGTAAACTTACTTAAGTGTGAGTGAGAGGAAAGGAAGAGAAACTGACCTCATTTATGTAGTTAGCTCTCTCTAACTGTAACAGCACCTTTCAATTGATCAATATTTTGTACGACATGACTAAGTGTATACATAAGGTAGGCATTCCAGAGTACCCTGCCCTTTGGTACAACCTGTATCCTGTATGGTTTTTTTAATATATGAATTTTAAAATGTGTAAAGCAGTGCACAATTATAGCTGTTGAAAACAACACACATCTCTTAACCATGATTTGCATGTGGTTTGTCTGTTCCAAAACACACAGTGAAGTTTAATCCCCCAATTTTGCAATACTGAAAAATGTGAGCAGGTGGGAATGCAAGTACTAATTAAGATACTGCTGTTCAAGCCGAGCCTGGTGGTGCCAGCATTTGTGAGGCAGAGTTTGGAGAATCATCTTGAGTTTAAGGCCAGTTTGAGACTATACAGTGAATTCTAGGTCAGCATGGGTAGAATGAGACAGTAACTCAAAAAAGCAAAAAAAAATATATTGTATCAATTAATATGGTTAATACATAAGAATTTTAGAAATGGCATGGGAAATACATCAATAATGACATGCATATGTATATTTATGTATATTATATATGTATGCAATTATGATTTATAGAATACATATTCTTCCTTTACCTGCATGGAACATTTATGAAAACTGATCAAACTTGAATACCTCATAGGCACAGGATCTTAAGAAATGTCTTCTAACATAAATTATAAATTAGAAGCAACACAAAAATACCTGAAGTATATATAAATACAAGATTATAAAGAGGCAAGAGTTATGGAAAATATCATAATAGAATTTTATATAGAAAATTGAACACAACAAAAATATTATAAATGGAAATGTAGGTGAAAAGAACATAACTTCATCCTAACCTTCAGAGAGACATGGTGATCAACATATAAAAAAAATGAAGTCTTTTATACTTAGACAAATTACAAGATTGTGTCTTAAATTTTTAGTATCTTAAATTTGCACACAATGAAAAGCAAAACAGAAATAGAAATATGACAGCAAAATATTTATTTACTTTCTGTAATTTTAAAGCAATTTTAAATGACTAAAAACAGACCCAAGAGAATTATAAGAGAATCGTATTCCTTTAGAACAAAAAATATGAACCATTATTGAAAGACACAAAGGTCTAAAAATAAAAAGGATAAATTATATTTATGGATAAGTGACTTATCATAGTGAAGGCAGAAGTCCTCATTTGTTTTAATCTGTATGTATAAGACAATTCCACAAATATTTTTTAAAAAATTGACAGGAAATGTTTGCCTGGATAAAATGATGGATGCAGCAAAGAAATGTAATATGTGAATACTTGTTATAATAGAAAAAGCAAGATTCATATTAAAGTGGGAAGCATGGATATTAAATAATGTGATTGTATCTAGATTAGACAGATTTGCAAAATATGCTATACTAAAGAACCTAGTATAAAGTCCAATATTTTTTTCAGTTTTAGAAAATGACATACCTCAATTTCAATTCCTCAATCCTTTAGAAAGACTATCCTGTTTCTCATATTGTTAAGACGAGCTGGTTTTCAGCTGGTTTTCCATCGAGAGAAACAATCCTCACTAAGATATTCTATGAATATTTTGTGACTAGTAATAACCACAAATAAGCAAAAAAAAATGCTACCTTGTACAAATAAGTGTGCTGGGTTTGACTTGCTATCATGGTTAGACCCAAAGAGACCTGTCGTAGTTAGCCCAAAAGTTGGGATGAATCTTCAAACCAGGCACAATTTGGGGGAGGAAAGTATTTATTGAAACTACAGACTGAGGGGAAGTTCCATAACAGCTAAAGAGGCTGGCCCTCTTTCACAGGCCCGAGCAGAGAGAAAAACCCATCACCTACACCGCACACACAATAGCAAACAGGCAGGAGAGCCAAGGAGAGAATTTATTGTTCTTTATAAAGCCTTAGGATGGTGTCTTACAACCCTTTCCCAGACTTAATATCTTCCTGCATTGTTGGTATTGATTGATGAGGGCACAGAGAACAAAGGATTAACGATGTTTGAGCAGGTGAAACCCTGATGATAACCCGGTAGGAGTTTCCCAGCTCCATCCTTCGACCCTGACTCCCGACCCCCAAAGCAAGCCACATAAACCCAGGTTTGCACCCCAGCTGTGCCTAGAAGGTGGCAGTTCCTCTGCCCCCACCATCTGATAGGTGCCCAAGCTCACATCTACATGCAAAGCAGGTATTCACAGGTTGCTGATTTCTGCCAATCCTCGTTGTCCATTTCTTTTCCTCCCTCCTCCTCAATTTCTATTTTTTTAATATTTTATTTATTCATTTTCAAGGAGAGAGAGAGAGAGAGAGAGAGAGAGAGAGAGAGAGAGAGAGAGAGAGAGAGAGAGAGAG
>PVHP010011829.1:0-44270 GCA_004024765.1 Zapus hudsonius
CACACACACACACACACACACACACACACACACCCCTATCGTAGGAGATCCATCAACTTCTAGCCCATATAGGCACACCTGCCAGACTCCAGGTACCAGAATTGATCTAACCCACTTGTCCTCATCTCTTGTCACCCCCCTTCCACCCACAACCCTGCCCCAGGGGATTCTGGGAGCTGTGTTCCTGGCAGAAACCTCAGAGGGGATCCGTGGAGCATAAGGATGGGTCTATTGAACTGCATTGCTCTGGGCTAGATAAATAGTTATCACCAGCCGACGTGGTTAAATAATCATCAGACCACATAATTCAGAACTCATGCTTCTTAAGAGCTCCCCATTTAACACCCGGCAGAAAATGCTAATCCGCCGAACAAGATTGCGCTTTATTTTTCTAGACAGGAAGCATTTTCTTCAGTCACATAATGACTTTCCTTGACATAATAATGAAGGGATGTGGATTTAAAGCAGCCTGGGATGCTCGGGCGTTCTTTGCAATCTGGGGGGGCTGGCCGTATGGAAATAGCTTGAGTAACTGCTGACTTGCCAGGCTGAGTCTTCATTGAATTAACTGCTTACAAAGACTGAAATTTACCAAATTAAATTTTACTGAGTGATTTCTGTTCACACAAACGGCAGAAATTAAACCATTGTGGATATGGTAGATAGACCATCACATGGGTCTGACACGTAGTTAGTAGAGTGCTGTGAAGCTGGGAAAAGCCACCAAGAGACTTAGTCCTGGTTCAGGAAATCTATCCACAGAGTGGAAGAAAAGAGACCTTACTTCAGGAATCTGTAGGTCAAGGTCAAAACCCCAGGTTTCCCACTCTCTGCTGGTATGACCTGAGCAGGCGTGTCTAACCTTTTGATATGGTGACATGACGTTCTCATTTACAAGTGTGTGAGGCCACATTCATGACTATCCAGGCATGTATGTGGCCCTCAGGGGGCAGGTTGGACACGCTTGATAGGGTCTGCCACTTGCAGCTCTCGGAGCCTGTTTCCTCTCTGTAGAATGGGTGTGACTAGAGCCATGGTAACGATGCACCCTGGGTTACATCTATGGAGTGACTTGTCTGTCAGCAAAGGTCTGTGCAGTTTGCTGGTGGCTGTCAAGGAAGCTTCTAGGCTGAGGAAGTTGAGCAGAAACAAATGATAACTAGGAGAGAGGGCACCCTCTGGTGATCTATTTCAAAAGAGGTAGGTGGTGGCTTGTTGGCGTCTTCCTCACCCATCAGGACACACAAGCATTAGAGGACCCAACACATCTCTGGAAGTTGTTTCCACACACAGGCTAACAGCCAGTTAATCCAGCAGGTTCCTGTCAGTTGGGTTGATTAAGCTACAGCTAAGCCAGTTGCTATGCTCTGAAAGCAATAGCTAAAAAGACCATTTGACTTCCCTGTCCTTAGCAAGGCTGAAGAACTCATAATAACCGATGGTCCTTCCTTACACATGCAAAACCCATACGTGTGGTAGAGCAGGCTACTGTTAAAAATATCCATGCTCAAAAGAGTTTATTACTAGGTGACAGGTGCTTGGTCACATGACTGGCATTGAAAGCTCATCAGACACAAAGAAAACAAGCCCTTTAAGGAGCCTATGCCACGGACCTCTCTCCATTAACCTTGGCCACCACCTTGAGGAGGGCTTCTGGCAGCAGCTACCCCTTCTTCATCTTCATCCTGGGCTCAAGAGTAAACATAAAAGGATCAGAACAAGCCCAGCTATGGAAGGAACCCTAGCCTAAAGCAGAAGTGCTCAGCCTAGCTGAGCGGACACCCCTCATCTGACCTACAGACGTGAGAAGTACATCTAACGACAGAGACTCGACACTGTGGTTGTGAGGGAGGAAAAGCTGACTGGCTCCTTTTCAGTGTGCAGGAAACTCCCACAGATCAGAGAGGTTCATGATTCATTTATTTCTTTATTTTTATTTATTGAGATAGGCTCTCACTTTAGCCCTGGCTGACTTGGAACTCACTCTGTAGTTCCAGCTGGCTTTGAACTCACAGTGATCCTCCTACCTCAGCCTCCCAAGTGTTGGGATTAAAGTCATGCTCTAACACACCTGACTTTGTATTATATTTTTTAGAGGAAGAAACAGTCTCAAAGTGAAGCGGCTGAAGCCTGGAGATGGAACCTGCCTCAGTGTGAAGCCAAATCTCCTCCCTGTGCACAGCGATTGCCTTGCTTCTCTCCAGGGAAGCTGGGGGTGGAGGGGGGCATCCCTAGGCTCCCAAGGGCAGAAAGATAAACTTTCCCCACTTCATAATTTCCCCCAAAGCCAATCTTTCAGCAGGGCTGGAAGGCCTGAGTGACATCCCAAGGATAGTTAATGATCGGCCTGTGGTTCACACCATGGCATTTCCTGTGGCTTGGGTTGGTGCCCAAGTATCACTGGGCAGAGATAGAAGGCAGTTTGTCATGTATAAATTTAACAGGCAATAATGCCAGCTACTAAATTGTATATCATTCCTAACGATGTTGTCAGCCCCTAATCAGGCTAATTTATATTGTCGACATGATGTAATGGTCCCACCAGGCGTGGGCCTTCAGAAATATGGGATTGAATCATGTGAGAGGCTTCTGTGAATGTCTACCACTTGTGAGTGAAAGTTACATTAGGATTTTCAGTTTCTACTTTGGAGTATCAGAGAGAAATATATAGAACACCCGGCCGGGCCTGAGTCTTAGTAGACATGCATCCTGTATTGAGATGTGCTTCCATGCATCTGAGCTAACTAGTGTTGGGAATCCTGACCTCATGGTCACAGTTGCAGAGCGGTGTGATGGGCCCCAGAAATGTTCTTGGTATCATTCTCAGCTGCCTTTGTTGGACTTGTGTTAAGAAAATAGCTCCAAGATTTCCTATGGTATTTATATGTACAGTATTTCTGTTTCTCTCAAGCCCTGGAGGCTGGAACAGACGAGAAGGGTGTTGAGTGAAGAAATATCTCAGGCTGGAGAGATGGCTCAGCAGTTAGGGGTACTTGCTTGCAAAGCCTGATGGCCTGGGTTTGGTTTCCCAATGCCCGCGTAAAGCCAGATGCACAAAGTGGTGCATGTGTCTGGAGTTTGTTTGCAGTGGCTGGAGGCCCTTGGCATGCCTTATTTTTTTTCTCTCTCAGTCAGCCTCTCTTTTTCTCTCTGAAATAAATAAATAAAAATATTTCAAGGGGCTGGAGAGATGGCTCAGTGGTTAAGCTGCTTACCTGTAAAGCAGAAGGACCTGAGTTCGATTCCCTAGGACCCATGTAAAGCCAGATGCACAAAGTGGCACATGCAACTAGAGTTTGTTTGCAGTGGCTGGAGGCCCTGGCATGCCAATTCTCTCTGTGTTTGTCTCTTTCTCTCACTCTCTCTAATAAGTAAGTAAATAAATATGTATTTTTTAAAAGAGCTTAAAAGTGACATGGAGAAGTGAGGTAGCCGGAGATGATGACCTGCAGGGACCACGGTCCTCAGGGCTGCGGGGACAAAGGGAGATGGGAGTGCAGTTAGAGCAAGATCTGGGAGCAGGGCCTACGCGTGGGGCCAACTGGGAGAAGCTGGAACCAAGGAGCCTCACTGGGGAGGCCACTCAAAACAGAGGGAGGGGAAAACACTGTGGCTTTTTCTCTTTCCTTCTTACCTTTCAGTCTTCTTGCTCTACTGCTCTTATGTGAAGGCATGCATCCTAGAGAGAAGTGTGCTTGTGTGTGAAGAGAGAAGTCGAGCACAAGCTGGGGTTGGCGGTGCACACCTAGAGCCCCAGCACTTTGAAATCCAAGGCAGGAGAATCACCGCAATTAGAGGACAGCCTGAACTACATCATGAGTTGCAGGATAGCTAGTGCAGGACAAACAAGGGCTGGAGAGATGGCTCAATGGTTAAGGCATTTACCTGTAAAGAATAATGACCTGAGATTGATTCCTCAGTACTCACATGAAGCCAGATACACGAAGAGACACATGCATCTGGAGTTCACGTGCAGTGGCAAGAGGCCGAGGTGTGCCCATTCTCTCTGTCTCTGCTCTCTCTTTCTGCTTGTAAATACATAAAGAAAAAATTAAAAAGATTAAAAAAACAACAAAAGAGCCCTTAGCCCCCCTCCAAAGCAAACAAACAAACAAAAGAAATAGCACAAAGCTAGACGTGGATCTAAAATGTTCAAAAACTGTGAAATGTCTAAATGCTCAGGAGGCCACCATGAGTGAATCCAGAAAACCATCGAATCACGTCTTGCAAGGATATCTGCCTCCTCTGTTTCACCCGCTCTCCTCCCCGCTCCCTTCTCATTGGCACAAGCTGCCCTGTACACGCAGTTTTCCATATGACTGGTCCAGCTAAGTGAACCACTGGCCAGAGATCTAAAGGCGAGAGAACAAGTCATTTCTTGAAAATTGCATTCGATGCTACAGACTGTCCTGCACAAAGCCTGCACCTGTTTACACTTCCACCCCAAGCACAGGACGATTTCAGCTCCTGCATCCCCAGCACTTTATGTGGCATCATTTAAAAACCAAAAAGTAAGTAATCACACCTTATCATTGCTTTCCGTTGCATCTCTTTGATTACTAATGAGATCTAGCCACTTATCCTGCGCGGTGACCACCTAAATTCCCTACACTGTGTAGATGGCCTTCCCATAAGATGCTTAGGAGTTCCTTACTTACATGGACTTTAAAATTCTTGATCCCGTTTTGCATGTGCTGCAAACACTGTGTAGAATGTCTTCTTTCTCCTGGAGATATTATTGTCTTTGAACCATCAGCTCCAGCACTACATTAACTCGACAGCTTCTGAGACATGTTGTACAACTCTGATTTTTTTCTATTTGACCCCTGGATCAGTGTGTCGGCTCTTTAGCTCCTTATCTTTTCCCTCCCTCCCTCTCTCCTCCCCTCACCTGCTTGAAAATTCTTACCTCATTTTATGGGCGTATGACCTCAAGATGCCTTTGCAGAGAGGGTGCCTGGGAGCTGAACTTTCCATGTGCAGCATGGTCTTGTGTTTTTCTTCAGCCTCACAGGGTTTTCTATCTTGTACCCTAAGAGTTCTTGTTTTTGTGTCTCCCTTCCCCATAGACTTGGATACTTCACCTTACTTTTCTGTGACTCTTTAGTATGCGTAAATTATGGGTAGAAAGGACAAGGGGACTCTTATCCTAAGTTCACTCTATCTTTGATTACTTGCCACTCACAGGGGAGCTCTGTGCAGCGACAGAGGTTCCATCCCCCAAAGCTGGGTGTCCTGCCCGGATGTCCTGTACTGCATGTCATGAGTACTGGCTGTTCAGAGAGTTCTGGGTCCACAGCTCCCAAGTGGACATGTTATTTCATTCATGTCCTGTCTCTTCCTTCCCACCCTGGGAAATCGTCGCTTTTAGCCAGTGTGGAGGACGCACAGTGAGTCAGAGGGTTGGAGAAAGGGAGCCTAGAGAGGGCAAGGAGGGAGGAGACACCTCCTTGTGGCTTCTTATGCACGCACACCACATTTGTTACTTCTCAGGAATATAATCCTTGTGCCTTCACTCCTGTTCCCTCCACTCTCCTCACAGCTCAGGAAATCCTCCCTCCAAGGCACCAGAGGAAGCCTTGGGCTGGGTGACGGTGAAGCTGTGGAGAGTGGATGGACTGGTAGGAAGCACCTGGCTCCAGGCAGGCAGCCAGGGGATGGAAGAACTAAAAGCTCATTTCTTTATCTGCATGCATTTAATGAGCACCAACTATCACTGGGGAGGAGGGCAATGAAGACATAGGAACAAAGCCAACGAGAGGAAGGGGCAGTGTGCTTAGGGACAAGAGCTTTGCAGGCAGGATCAGGAGCTCTAGACGTGAGTCCTCACTCCACATTTCATGGCTTGTGTGTCACTGGGCTTCTCTGGGCTCTGCTTTCTTCTTAAATAAGGGAGTCTGGGTGAGACCTGGGTCCGGGATGCGTCTCTATGCAAATCTGAAGATGAGTTTCTCACAGTACTTTGAAGAATGGCCCATGTGTTACACTCTGTATGTCTCATCCATAGTGCTATTTAGCCTCCCAATGCTCCCAGGTGGAGGTTTTCACTCTTTCTTTGAAGGTAAGAAAACAAAGGCACAAAGATGCTGACATCTTGGCCAAGGTGGCCTAGGTAGTGGTGACAGAGTTATGGAAGAGCCACAGGCTCCCTGGCCTCAGTCCTGTGCTCTTTCTCTCCCAGGAGCCTCTCTCTGAAGGAGTGTGATGAGCTTTTGGTCCCCTGGAGGCCTGCATGTCTGGCTTTGAAAGCACCAGGCAGCGCCTTTGCTCGCTGTATTCCATTCAGCTGTTTTGTTGCTGGGGACACAGGGTCTTCACCTCTATAGCTAAATTCAGTGCCAGAGAGCAGCACCATCTGGAGAAATGCTTCAGCCTGTCTGGGCCTTGGTTGCCCTAATAATTCTCATGACTTCCTCTCTCTGGGCTCACTCAAGTAATTACGAGGCCCTCTGAGACCACAAAGCTCACCTGTGGGTCGCAGAGCCCCCAACAGGATAATGAACTGTTTAGACTCAAGCAGAGAAGCAGAGCCGATGGCAGGCGTTCATCTCCACTCCCCTCTTCTTACCGACAGGGAAACTGAGGCTTACGGAGGGGAAGTGGCTTGCCTAAAGTCATCTAGGAATAAGAACCAGGCGAGAACCCAGTCAGGACACTCCCATCCTAGGTCCAGATCACAGTATTAAGTCCTTTGCACTTCAAGCCTCTGCTGCACAGGGCAACATGGTGAATAATGGTGGTTTGCAGGCCATGCAATCTCTGCCCTAGGTACTACTCTCTGGCTGAAGGCGCAAAGGACACCAGGGCCAAAATGCAAATGAGTGGGCGTGGCTCTGGTTCAATGAAGCTTTAATTTATTTATTTTTTAAAAACATCTTTATTATCCATCATTAGATACATTGTATGAGCAAATCTTATGATGGTACCCCCATTTTCCTCCTGCCTGTCCCCAATCCACTGGGGATCCTCCTCAGTGGGCATACTGGATCAGTCCTTGGGGTAGGGGGAATAGAGCTTTTGCTCGTCATCCCACTTCCTTAGAGGTTGTGTTAGGGCTTTACATGGATCGTCCCTGCTTGGGTGTCCCCCATCAAATCAGGTCCCTTTGGTGGAGTTTGGTTGTCCCTGGTTCTTGTTGCTTTCTGAAAAATACAAAGAGAGTCCCCAGTGGAGAGTGAGATCATTATTGGTCAATGGAGACAAATATTACTAGGTTGGTGAGTGTTTGGAGGGTGTAGCCTTTTTGAAGACCTATGGTTAGTGAGGACTTCCCCACAGAGATGGGGTTCTTGGTCCCCATTCAAGGTTGCTTTGGGTCCCTGTACCAATCAGTGGTTCCCTGCCTCTGAGCGGATTTCAAAGCCAATTAGCTAGCTGTTGATTACTTACCTAGTTTGGGCGCCACTATTGTACAGATGGGCACTTCTTGACTTACTTACCTGTGACATATAGCAGTGTGTTCTGCACTCTCAGGCCATCGGTTGGTATAACTTGAAGATGTCCCCTGCTTTCTCGGAATATCATTTGTCTAGTTCCCCTAGCAGCTCGTGCAACATCTTCTGGCATTACCCAGGCTGCCCTTCTGGGAGCTGATTTTATTTCTGGATTCAGCAGGGTCTCTCAGTGTTGTGTGATATCAGTTTGTGGAATCTTCAGCAATAGGGTCTTATCTTTTGCCTGAGGTTGGTATTCAAGGACTGTGACAAAAGTTTGTCATGTTTTAGGGACCGGTGACCATATTTTAAAGACAAGGGACTTTATGAATGCAATCAAGTTAAATGAGGATGTCAGGGTGTACCTTAATCCAATATAGTTAGTGTCCTTATTCACAGGGGGAAATTTTGGCACAAAACTTGCATACTGTGGGGCTGGAGACATGGCTTGGCGGTTAAAGTGCTTTGCCTGCAAATCCTGAGGACCCTGGTTCGATTCCTCAGTACCCACGTAAAGCCAGATGCACAATGTGGCCCATGCATCTTGAGTTTGTTTGCAGTGGCTAGAGGTTCTGGCATGCCTATCCTCCCTCCCTCTCTCTCTTTCACTCTCTCTGCTTCTTTCTTTTCTTTCTCTCTCATAAATCAATCAATCTATAAATAATATTTTTTAAAACTTGCATACTGTGAAGCACAATATAAAGTGACATACAGAGAGGACCAGCAAAGGAGAGAGGTCCAGAACAGTCCCCCCACAGCCCTCTGAGACCCCAACTTCAGATTTCTCTCTCCAAAGCTGTGACACAAACATCTGTCACGTAAGCCGCCCAGCTTGTAGTGTTTGACTAGAGAAGTCTTAGCAACATGTCACAAGGCCTTAACTTCCAGCTGCAAAAGAGCTGGACCAGTAGAAGACGGACAACTGGGGTCTGGAAAGGGATCAGAGGAGAAAGAGGGGTGAGGAGCCAGAGAAAGGATGAGGGACCTGATCAATGAATGTATGGAAATGTTACAGTAAATCTCATTAATCTGTACAATCAATATGTGCTAATTATGATACATAAACTTGGCTCCCACGTCCTGATGTAGGGCTCTGGTGAAGTTGGCACACACCACCAGGCTCAAATGCTGCGTTCTTTGTGGTGTTTATTAGAAGCAAATAATTCAAGTACTATCTAAAGCTGAAAGCCAGTGTCCTTGCCATTCATGGATCTTCACTAACTCAACCTTGCCTTTATGTCCTGTCCAGGGTCCTGAACCAACTGTCTGGCCAGGGGGCTGTGGCAGGATGTGCCAATGACTTACTGACTGACAAGAGCTAGACCAGAGCTGTGTGGATAGAGAGCAGGGAAGGGACGCAGGACACATGCGAGAAGAGATGCCTCGTCCTCTGACTGGAAGCCCGGAACTTCCTTCCCTTCATTTCTAATTAAGCAGAAGTGGCCAGGCTTCGTGTATATTTCAGTCACTGTGATATTAATCTCACTGAGTTCCCAGGCCACGATGGCTCTATGAATCCTGCCTTTTCTGAGCTAATGGGTTGGCATAAATAACTCTGGTGGGGGGAGCATATGGCCTGGAAGATCCTAAGCCAGGCTGGAGTTAATCAATCCTCAGCTCCACGTGTAGCTGTTAGGTCAGAGGTTGTGCTGTCTGGGGCTAATTTCATCCTAACTGTAGCTGCTCCAGAGAGCCATGTGGTCTTGTGCTCAGAGAAAGGCCATGGCGAAGAGTTCAGAACCTGGTCTCAGATGTTCTCCTTGGCCCAGAGACTTGGCCAGTCCGTGGAGTGAGCTAGGGTAGGTCTCTACCACTCCATCCGGTGACCCACTCATCTCCTGGGAGAGGCTGGCCTAGTGTCCCTTAGCAGTGGAGACTGCTGTCTGCTGTCTGCAAATATCCCCTAGCTGGTGGCTCACCTCATCTGGCACCATCAGAGCCTTCATTACTCCCAGGAGACAGGATGCACAGACTTCAGAACTTTCCCCCAGAGCTCAGGTCTTGGCTCTCTGCTACTTGCTCTGAGCTAGTTGTCTAACCCTTCGGACCACCCATTTCATCTTTTGTGAGATAGGCCAGGAGGGATGAGGGCCATGATCCAGCCTGATGCTGCCCACCCTCGGGCTTACTGTAAGGACTTCATGCATCATGCCAGTCTAGAGTAGGGCCTGGTGTATCAACAGAGCTCACTAAGTGTTTGCTATTATTAGATCGTTCTCCTCAGGGACTTCATCTGGCCTGGTTTCTTGAGAAGCATCCATGGCAGCTCACTGAGGCTCTGCCCTTCTCCACAGCATCCAAGGGGAAGGACAGGACTATGCAGTAGCTCACAGAGGTCCTGCTGCTGGGGCTCTTGGGCTCGTTCAGCCTGGCTGGATTTTTTTCCCAACTTCCAGCAGAGGCAGGGGTTCAATTTTCAGCTGTTGGGGGACCATGGTACCCTGTCTTGCAGCAGCCCATAAACCATTCTGGGCTGGGTCATTTGCTAATGGGCTGCTGAACTCAAGTTCCAGGGACTCTGAGGACAGCAGAGAGGGAGTCAAGTCCCTCTCCAGTTACAAAACCTTTTTTTTTGTCACTTTGGAACCTCTCCAGAGCACAGCAGTACTGATATTTTGCAGATAAAGATGCTGAGATTGCAGAAGGACTGTGGCCTGCCAGAGGGCACGTAGCTGGGGCAATGGGCCAGTCTGCGGTTTCCCAGCTTGCTCATCTCGCTCTGCATCTGCTCGGCAGGACCCACTTCTAGAGCGACTTGGCACAGGGTGCTGCCCTTAGCTCCCAGCTCAGAGAGATGAGCTCAGGTCGTGTGCTGGCAACAGGGAGCAGAAGACCCTCTACTGACCCCAAGTGGGAGTGGGTGCCCTTCCCCCAAACAATTTCACATAGACCCAGAAAGCATAATTCTGGAAGGCTCCATCACATGCTGGTTTTCAGAAGTCATTTGATAAATCCAACTCCCAGAGACGGAGGCTCAATTCATTAAGCTTAGATGATTAATTACAGGGCAATTAAATATTTGATTGAATTAATCCTAAAGTGTTTAAACATTGTTTTGCAAAGAATGTTTGCTCATTAATTATAAGGGGAAAAATGTTAGTGAAGCAGAGAGAGATTGCAGGAGACAATGAGCCTGGAGCTCGTCCATCTGAAGCTCTCCCCGGAGAGGTGGGAGGAGATTTGACACCCACCTACTCTTGCGAGCTCTGTGCTCTTGTTGGCAAACAGGTCCTTGGAGGGTACAGTCTTGGAAGGAAGCCTGGCACAAGTGGGCCAGGAATCAGGAGATCTAGTCCTAACTCTGGTGTTGACACCTCAGGTATCTCAGTCTCAGGCTCTGGGTCTTCCCATAGGCACAAAGTCAGGAGACTATTGGCTTTCCAAAACTTCCTCTGGCTTGAGACTTTAGGGAATTCTGCCCACATTTCCAGTGCCAACCAAGAAGGTGACAGGCAAACAGGAAACAGCCTGTTTTCCTGCTGGTCCTCATCTCTAGGCTCTATGGAATCTGAAGTCTCTCCCTGCAGCAGGTGTCAAGTTCTGGTAGAGCATCATGTGACCTTCAAAGCCAAGTGTAATGCATGGACACTGCTCCCTCCTTCCTCTAAGTTAGACATCCATCTATGATATAATAAACTCCACGGAATCCCTGAAATATACTGTTCTATCACAGGGGAATAGGGGTGCAGAGAATTGAATGTCTGTCCTTGTAGAGGAAACTGACATTGAACAATGACGCAATTCTGGACTGGGGTTACATGGGCAGTCACATTTAGACGTCCAAAAAAGAGAACATACTCATAGAAATAAATGACTCTGACTGGGAAGTCTGCTGGAGGTGACACATTTTAGCTTATTGCCAAGGGACAGCAAGCCAGAGATAGCCCTTGGTCAGAAGCACAGAGGCTGATGCGTATATATTACAGGGCACATGCCCACTGACCTACCTAGCTTTTGAGTTATATCATAAAAGCTCTGTCTCTAATCACCCTTGCAGCCTTTGAGTTAGGGGCATGAGTGCTGGGAGCTGACTCTACGAAAGTGAGCGTGCATAGGCTTACCAGCATTTCCATGATCTGGGGCAAAGAGGATGGACTGAGAGATGCAGCCCCACCAGGGGACAACTGTGAGGTCTGGCTGCCCTGTGTGTATGGGGGTGGGTGTGGGCGTGGGTGTTGGGGGAGGCAAATGAGACAGTAAGAACTGAGATCGGGTCTGAGCTCACAGGGGGAAATTGTAGGCATTTCTCCTTAGGGCAGATCCAGGCTCTACCTGGGCCGTAGTACTAGACTCCAGCTACATTATAAGCAGTGGCTACTATAGAGGAGATCCCCAGGGTCTGATGGAGAAACTCCCACCACTGTGCTCAGACTCAGAAGGTGGTCCCTTCCTTTTCTCAGATGGGGGAGAAAGGGGGCAGGGATTTAGGGGGAGAGAAAAAGGGGGAAGAGAGAAAGAAAGAGAGAGAGAATCATAAGGATAAAATTTTTAATCGTGAATTAAACTGTGACATTATTGGCAAGGACAAGAAAAAAGAAACGTCCCCAAACAGCTGGCCTTCCCTATTTATGAATTCAACTGAGGCAAAAAAAAAAAATAAAGCCGTTTTTGGAAAAACAATTCTGACAATACTTAACATGTACATATTCCCCCTGGACGTTATTCCCAAAGCAGTTGAGCGTAACAGCTCTCCACACACCGCACAGTCTAGTAGTTATAAGTAATCTGGAAGGATGTGCATGCCAGAAGTGCAAATATCACAACATTTATGAGGGACTTGAGAACCTAGGAATTTGGGAGCCTCCATGGTCCTGGACCAGTTCCTCTAGGATCCACAGTATAGACTTAACTAGGTGGGAGGGAGTCAGGAAACCAGGTGAGGGTCTGCCACATTCCAAGTGGGGTCCCAGCTTCAGTGGGTATCCTAGGAGCTCTGGAACATGAACAACACCCTGAGTTCACCCATGCTGCCTTTCTTCCTCCTATATCAGTGCTTGGCTATGAGGTGCCCTGAAGGGCCATGGGCTCCCATGCAGCTTCTGTTGCATGAAGACACGGGTCTTGGAGGAATCCCTGATGCAGGAATTGCAAGATAGGTGTAGAGATGGAAATCGGTGATGGTGTACCATGAGGCAAAGGGATCCAAAGATGGGGCAGAGTTTCCAGAGGACCAGCCTTCACTCATGTCAACCTTCTACAGACCCTGCCTCTATGTCTCCCCCTTCCCCTGGCTTATTTTTTCTCTTGGTGTGAAGGAGAAACTGCAGCTCAGAGTCTGAGACCACGATCATGTTCTATGTATTGGCCAGGGTGGGGAGTCTGCAGGGAACTGGTGTGCAAGAAGGAGCCCCTCCCTCAATGACACACATTTCCCTGATGTGTGTGGCTGGTTAGAGTTTTAGGGGCTGCTTTGAGGGGCTATTCAGGGTATCATGGCCCAAGGAGCCTTAAGGATGGCCAAACACTGCCAAGAAGAAGAGTCTTCTGAGATGAACTTGTGGGATAAGTTACAAGGAATGGTATATGGGGGTGATCGAGAGGCCAGATTATCCTGGCCACACTAAATAGTGGGTACGAAGGTCCTGGCAGGGCATTTGATGACCTGAAAGAGAATGCGGGCAAGGGAGAGCTATGAGGAGAAGTTGGAGGGCTGGACCACCCAGGCCTTGTGGGTCACATCAAGGAATTTAGTTGTGTTGAGAGGAAGAGATGTCATTGGGGATTGTGGGCACAGTGTCTCCCAGGGTTGCCCTGATGGGGAGCAAGTGCTGTGAGCAGCTGTCCACTGTGCTGGTCTGCAAGGGACACACGCAGCTGGCTCCTGGCTCCAGGAGCAATGGCCACTCTGTCCTCATCACTCTGAACTCTTTAAGGGTGTTGGTCATTCCCACACCCTCCCAAACCCAGACCCTGGACATTGCTGTACTCAGCGAATGTCCACACCATTCTATTGAGCTGCAGTTGGTTTAACAGGTGCTGGCCTGCGTTTGCTCTCTTCCCAATCTGCGTGGGGAATTCCCCCTAAGGCCCACTCCAGGTCACTGTTCTGCAGAGGGTGACAGCTGAGACTAGTCCCTTGAGGTATGCCTCCAATGTCGTAAAAGGCTGGCCCTGGGCTCTGAGTCACGAGGTTTGAGAGTGCCCAAGTGCAAGGGACAGGGGCTTCTCCAGACAGAGTAGCACTGTCCCTTCTGCCCAGCCACATGGTATAGTTCCTGATGGGATTTAGACATAGATGCTGCCATTGGCAGCCTTCCCAGCAAGATAGAGAGAGAGAGAGAGAAAGAGAGAGAGGTGCATGGTGGGCTGGGCCAGGAGGCTAGAGACACAGATGGTGACCCCATCTCTGCATTCCATGCAGGTCAAGGAACAGAGAGGGGTGAAGAAGCCCTCTGTTATTGGAACCTACTGAGAAGAGGGGTAGTTGGAGGTGGACCCTGCCTTAAAAGGCTCCTCCAGGGTGGCAGAGGCAGGCATGTAAACAGCAGGCACAGCACTGCCCTGCCGTGTGGCTGCGTCCATGCAGGTTGGTGTTAGCAAGGTCTACTCCCCGCACTTTCTTTGGGGAAGTCACAGTAAACAAGACAACCACCAGTGCAAGTATGATAGGACTGTTGATTAGCACCATGAAGGAAACACACAGGATCCAGGGCCCAAGCAGCTTACGCAGCACAGGAGGCTCTCTCTCTCTCTCTCTCTCCTGAAGGTGACCTGTGACAGCAGCGTGAAGAAAAGGACCGATTGAAGGGTCTGGTCAGACAGTGCAGAGGCTCTTTAGAACAATTCAATGTATAATTATAGCCGACTCTTTCTGGAAGACAGAGTGACAGAGGGCAAGGCCAGTGAGGAGGCAATGGAGACAGCCCTGGTAAGAGGCTCTGCTGCTGGGTGCCACAGGGGGAGAGAGAGAGAGAGAGAGAGAGAGAGAGAGAGAGAGAGAGAGAGAGAGAGAGAGAGAGAGAGAGAGAGAGAGTGCAAATAGGTCTATATCTTGGAATTACTGATGTGAGAGAGAAACAGGGGTCGAAGGAGGACCCTCGGGTTTCTGGTTTTGTGATAAGGTGTAGAGTAAATGAATTGCTATTCATTGTCTCATCATGAAGGGCTTGATTTGGGGTTCCAAGTGAGGGGTTCAGAGCTGGGCATATCAGGCCTGGTGTGCCCAGGAGGCAGCCAAGCAGAAATATCCAGTTTATCTAGCCATTGTTGTCAACACGTAGATACATATGACAGGGCAGGGAGGGGCATGGACACCTGGCCGACAGGATCTGGAGTCTGAGCCTGTTGGAGCAAAGTGGAGGAGGAAACCAGCCCGGGACACAAGGCTTGCAGTGGTGGAGGAAGGGATTCGTGTGAAACAGGAGGGTAACCTTGCTAAATGCTATGAATGGGTGACATGGGGTATGACCCAAAGTGGCCATTGCATTAGAGGTTCATGAATTATCATCGTGTCAAATAAAACATAGGCGGACTCGGACAGGGAGAGACTTAAGTGAGAAGGAGAAGAGACTATTCCAATAGGATTCTGTAAGCTTCACAGAATCCATAGATGAGCAGAGTCTAGGAGGGGAGGCGGAACAAACATGCAGAAAGGACCAGGGCTCTGGGAAATGTCATGAGGGGTGGTCGTGTTTCCAGAAGAGACTGAGCGTGGGTAGTGCTGGCTCAGGCTTGGGGAAGAGCTGAGCCCATAGGAAAGAAAAAAAGGCCTGGACAGGGTCTGAACAAGTAAAGCCGAGGGCAAGCTTTGGGCAGCCAGGGAGTTTGGGTCCAGGAAAAAGGAGCTTCAGGGGTGGACTGGCTGGAAGCCAGTGTGGTTTAAGAGCCATGGAATACTACTGTTTCAGCTACTCTGGGCAATGGAAGGAGCCCTCGGTGGCAGTCTGACCCACTGGATTCCCTTCCCAGTCCTGCACTAGCTGTATCACTGTGGTCATTTCCCCACTCTGAGCAACAGCATCGCCCCCAGGGAAGGAACAGCTTTGTATTGATGTTTTGTGAACCAACCCCCTTCAGGACGAACTCCTCCTGCTACGTTCCCCTTATTGTGATCTGGGATGGTTGGTTCATGGTAATTCCTCCCTGTCACCAGCTGTCTCAAGTCTTCTGAGCTTTCTTGATGACCCCCTGTAAAGTCTTTTCTTCTGATACAGCTTTGATTCGCTTCTTGCATAGGACCTCCCCATGAGCTTCCAGAAAGGTCCTAGAGTGTGTCTCCTTGATTGAGAATGGGGGCCTCCCCTCTCCTCTGCCCCTGGCACAGCGAGCCCCCCTCTCCCTGTGAGCCCACTATACTTGGTTGCCTGGAACAGAGGTGGACCCAGAGCCATTTCCTTCTGACCCCAGGCATTGGAAACTGTGCAGTCCACTGGGTTTCCTTGAGCATCCCTGTGCAAAGCCAAGGTCAAAAAGCAAGGACTTGTACCTGTGGATCCCACACCCACCAAAAAGATAAGCGCAGGTGGGCCCCTCCACTCTCCTCCTCAGCCCATTCACCCACTCAAGCTCAGAGCAGCTCTGATCCAAGATGATCAGAAGGTTCCATCCGTTTCCTAGTGATGTGAGTTTCAGGTAAGTTACTCACGCTCCCAGAGCCTCTCTTTCCATCTGTGCAGTGGAGACGTGTGTAAGAACCCCTGCCTACCTGCTTTGTAGGCTCGACACTAAAATTAAGTGAGGGGCTGGTGAGATGGTTCCTGAGCCCTCCAGCTCAGAGCGTGTCGGATGTACAACATGACGTGAGTCCTGGAGTTGCTGCTGCTGAAGGTGGGGGCACCATGCTGTGGAATGTGGGCTTTGCTTTTAGCCTGGATCCCAACGAGGCTATAAGTGTTGTGGTTAATTGGAGCAGAATGAAAAAAATCCTCTTTCCTCCATGCAGCAGATAGAAGGCAGGCAGGAACCACAAAAAAAGAACCCTTAGGTAAAAGTGCTGTAGGGATGCCCAGAGGAGGAGGATGAAGTAGTGGAGGGGAGGGCAGGCAGGATGGCCAGGGCAAGTGCCACACAGCCACGAGCGGGGGGAACACAAATGGAGATGGAAATGGAACTTGGTCTCAGTTCACTTTGAGTCAGAAGTTCATGATAGGCAAGCGCTCTTTCACTGAGTTCCACCCCAGCCCCTGAACCATTTGCGAAAATGATCATGTAAGAGTTAAAGAATTATTCAAAAGGATAGAGCATACCTATTTTAGAGCAAGGGCTTGAGAGATGGCCCAGTGGTTAAAGGTGCTTGCTTGCAAAGCCTACCTGTCCAAGTTCAGTTCCTCGGTACCCACATAAAAGCCAGTTTCACAAAGTGGCACGTGTGTCTTGAGCTTGTTTGCAGTGGCAAGAGGCCCTGGTGCTCCCATGCTTGTTCTCTCTCTCTCTCTCTCTCTCTCTCTCTCTCTCTCTCTCTCTCTCTCTCTTTCTCTCTCTCTTTTCTCACAAATAAATAAAAATATTTAAAAGTAAGCTAACATAAAATTTCACAATTAAAAAATAAAAATAAATAAGAAAATATTTCCACCACAAGCAGATGGTAAGACCCTATTGCTGAAGATTCCATATGCTTGAACTGCAGGCCACTGAGAGACCAAGCTAGAGCTGAGTTGGACACCTCCTTCCTCTTGATTCCCTGTCGGGATGCTGGAAAGACCTACGCAGCCTGTTGGGGGAGAAAAGTCATGAATGGTGTTAACCAGCAGTGGACCCTGCAAGCTTTACAGCTGGCCAGCCAGGCCAAGTGTACCAAATGGTACAGTGGTGGCATGTCTCTTGTGGAGGAAACCAACTGCTCTCTGATTGGACTTGAGGCCTCCTCCATGGGAGGGAATTCATGATGGTCCTGAAAACCTAATCAAAAGCCCATGGCTGGAGAGGTCATCAGCCCTAGGTAGGAATCCACTACTGTTGTCTGGATAAAACAAAACTATGAATCTTTAAACAAAACTAATATCAAAATTAGGAATATAGGGGGCTGGAGAGATGGTTCAGCGGTTAAGGCACTTGCCTCCAGTGCCTAAGGCCCTGGGTTCAATTCCCCAGTACCCACATAAGCCAGACCTACAAGGTGGTGGCCATGGTGCTCTCTCTCTCTCTCTCTCTCTCTTTCTTTCTCTGCTTGAAAATGAATAAATAAAAAATATTTTAAAAAATAAAATAAAATTAGGAATATAAAAAACCTTACTGTCACTATACTGATAATTAACAAGAGGTTTAAGGTAGTGCAGCTTGATCTTGTTTGGACTGCCCAGCCAATTCAGCAAGGCAAGGTAAAGTAAACCTCCGAGAAGAAGGACAGCAAGAAAATATCTGTATGGGTAGCAAACACAAAGGATCGGTAAAAATTCACCAATTAAGGCATTTAAGGCAGGAGATGGATAGAAACTACATATATAAGAATCAACAGTCCTCCTGAGCGCCAGGAACAGCTAGAAAATAGAACGAAAAGCATCCATTTATAACAGAAGCAAGCAATCTAACACACTTGGGAATAAATGTAATATATGCCTGACCTTTATAAAGTACATTACGAACCCAAGTGGGGTGGGGACAGGGAGGCAGACATACTCGCTATTGTTAGAACGTCTCTCGCCTCAGGTGAGTTCACAGCACATCCTACCTGCAGTCAATCCCAACAGTACTTTTTTTCACACAAAGAATCCTGGAAACACAAGTTGATGAGGGTTTCAAAGGCCATGCTAAGAAAAAAAAAGAGCAAGTGACAGGGCTTAACCTAGAAGACACTAGAACATTTTGTAAAATACTAATTTAAATAATAATTAAAAATGAATGATGCTGGAGAAAGTGGATAGCATTGAAGAATCTTCATTTAGAGCTCCCTTCACACTAAAATAGGCTACGGATGGATTAAGGAGCTAAATATATTTTTAAAAACAGAAAAGTTAGCAGACAATGAAATATGCACTCTCTCTGTAAAGACCACGCTCCGCTTTGAAGTAGTAGAGGAAACCACAAAGGAGAAGACGGATGAATGACAAGGAGAACAAAATTAAGACTCTCACATGTTAGGAAAAAAAAAACCCCAAAACCAGTGAAATGAGGACATGCTAGAAAGAGAAATGTAGTTGCCTCAACTTCGATACACAAAGGGTTGATAGCTGCACCAATAAAAAGCTCATTAAAATTTATAAGAGGAAAAAAAATATTACGACTCACTAGATAAGTAGGGAACGCACTGAGGCAGACCGTTTGCACGAGGGAAAGCCAGTGTGTTAGCAAACACCTGGGGGGATGTTTAGTCTTGCTCGTAATCAGAGCAATTAAAATGAAGCAACCTTAATCTATTTGATACTTATTAAACTAGCAACCGACATCCCCCACCCCAACACTGTTATCAGCATCCTCCCATACCAAGATCAGAGTGTGGGATAGGATCGGAGTGGGGACACAGACTAGGCTACTCTCAGAGGTCTTGTAAGTAACACCACTGTCCAAGTAGCACATAAGAAGAGTCTGAAAATATTTGTGTCCTTTGGCTCTATTAGTTCACCTTGGACAGAAAAAAGAGGTCTCCCTTGGATGGTGTTTCATGTGTCATTATTCAATGATGACATTTCCGTAGTGACCTATGTGCTCAGTAATAAGGGAATTGTTAGGTAAATTATAGGTCACCTACTCTATTTTTGCAGCTATTAAATTTGATTATAAAAGCTGTGTGGAAACATGAACAATGTTTATTATGTATTACTAAATGGACAAAAGAAATTCAGCATGCCAAATGACACACATAAAACAAACACAACCAAGAGAAAATGTGTGTCTCTGAGCACAGGGGAGGGAAGGAGAGACGCAGAGAAGACAATAGCTTTGTTAGGGTTAGGGTTTTGGGTGCCTTCATTGTTATTGTTTTAATTTTAAGAAGTTTGGATCCCAAAGCCCATGGGATCCACATCACAGGTTCTTTCCCTGCCACAGCCTCTGCCCTGGCTGGAATCTATGTCCTCTGTCCTCCCCCAGATGCCTGGCTCTCTGGTTCGGGGCTCTGCCTATTCCTTTGGAGTCTACGTGCCACTCCCCATGGGGAGCCTCTGATGCCCACAGAAGCCTCTGCCTTGGAAAACCAGCTGCCTACCTCTACAGCACAGACCCCAGGTGGCAGGGCTGGCCTGTCTTCTGCAAAGATCACTGCATCACCCACTTCGGCTTGGCACCCAGGGTTGCCAGGACACCTCAGCCACTAGCCTGAGCCTCCAAAAGAGTCAACATTGGAGTTTCCAGGGCCTGGAGAGAGCTGCTCTCCTGCTGAGGGAAGGGGCTGGGATGTTTCAGGACCTCAAGCAGGGGACAGAATGCCCACAGCTACCCAGGGAGCTCCCTGGTAGGCCTGGGAGCTAAGCTATCCAGATAAACCTCCACCAACCTCACCCCAACCTGTGCCTGCAGACAGCTTGAGCTCTGAGGCTCTCCACACCCCTACCCATCCCAAAAGTTGTTTAAGTGGGTGAGGTTGGTTGCAAGCATATAGTGCGTGTGCGATGAGTGTGGTACACGTGTGTGTACTCTGTTGCATTTAGTGACTGTGGCCTGGCTGGACTCCTAGTCGACCTGCCTCCTTTTATTCCTTCTGCAAGAGTCTTTTTCTAGGACCTGGGTGCCCAGTGTTGTGAATAATAACTATGGATGAAAAGACAGCAAAATCCTCTTTAGGGCGCAAGCAGGCGTCCCTAGTCTTCCCATCCTTCCCTCAGGACAGCCAGCATTGAGCTGTCATCATGCTCCAACTGGTTCCATTTCTGTTTCAACAAAAAATGTCACATCAATGTCTTAATTTGTATCGGATTCCTGGGGACTTGTAAGAGCATAGGAAGGGGTCGCACGTTGTAGGCAGGGTACATTGCTGGACAGTTCTGGAACATCCATGTCTTTGGCTTTTTTTTGTTGTTATTATTGTTCTCTTCAGACTTTCAGAGCCAGCCTCCATCCTGGACGTATGATTCCAGGCATTTGCCTAACCAAAGAGGGTCCCTTCTGGGTGGGGGGTGGGAGCTCTCATGCCAGCTGTGAGAGCAATATGGTTTGTTATCCCAAGAGCAGGGAGCTCTCATTTCATTTATACTGTAATAAAACTCCTATTGATTTTAATAAAATTGAAAAATCTCTCTGTGAGTGAGCAGCCCGGGGCCCCACCCATGGCTGCTGGCTTTCCGCATTTTCTCCACACCATGGACATTGTGATTCATGGCTGGGCACTGTTACAGCCCAGGGCCCATTTCCCGGCAGAATAAATGGGGACTATAAAAAGTTGCCCATATGAGTACCTCCCGAGGGCCTTCGGTGGGGCTTGGCTGGGATGGAGGGACATTTTCCAGCTGGGTGCTCTGAATCACCAGGGCAGCTTGGAGATAGTTCTGCATGGGAAGAGAGTGAGCCCATGGCTCTGTCCATCCATATCACTTCCATCCTCGGCACACACTCAGTGTCCATCCAGAAGTCCCTCCCTGAATTCCTGGTTCCTCAAAGAGCAACCTCCGTTCAGGTGCTTATGCCAGAAGCTAGGTGTCGTCCTTTATGTCCAGGACTCACTGGGCTCCTGACACGTCCCTCTGCATCTTTGCAGGCGCTGTGGCCTCTGCCGAGAACTGGCCATCCTATCTAGTCTTCCTCTCTGCCTCAGCTTTTCTCTCTGCTCAATTCACTCCTCAGCTCCCTCTGCACACAGAGCTCACCCCCTTGCCCTGTGCTCTCCTGGACTGTGGGTATATCAATTTCCAGTATTCTAAGCACTTCTGAGAGTTAACCAGTCCTCTCCCCAATCTACTGGAGTAGATACTCTTATTTTTGCATGTATATTTTTGCATGGCATGTATGCATGGATATGTATGTTCATATGTGTGGGGGCTAATGTGTGTGGAGGCCAGAGATTGAGAATGTCTTCCTCACTTTCTCTCTACCTTATCTGTCACTGAATCCAGAGCTCACTGGTTCTTCTAACCAGCAAGTCCCAGGGGACCCTCCCGTCTCTTCCTCCCCAGTGCTGGGGTTACAGGTACATGCTACCACTTTACCCAGCATTTGAGGTGGAGATGGAGGGTTGAAACTCAGATCCTCATGCCTGTGTGGCAAGCTCTTGACCCACTGAGCCACCTTCCCAGCCCTGGAGGGGGAACTCTTTTATGCCTTCTTTAACAGATGGGGAAACAGGCTCAGAGAAGTTAAGAAGTATGCTCAAGGTAACCCAGTGAACAAGTGGCAGAGCCAAGATTTGAACCCAGGCAGTTTGACTTCTGAGTGGGCCAGTGACCATGCTGCCTGCATTATACCATTTATCTTCTTTATTTCCCAGAAGTAAGCTGGCTAAGGCCTGGGTGGGGTGCAGGGGATCTGTCATCCTCATAGGCACTACTGAGTGCTTGCCTCAGGCCTGCGACACCATAAACTCTCAGCAACACATATAAGAGGGACACTCTGCTTGGCAATATTATCTCTGTCTGGAGAGCATTCATAGAGCCCATAGTCTCTGCAACCCTGTCGATGTCTGGAGGGCTGGTGGGGTCCTTTACGACATTATTGAGTTTATCTCAATCCATCACATAGGACCTGCACAGGTTAGGCAAATGGTAAAGTGCCTGGTGTTTCAAGCCTAGATAGTGTGGCTCCAAGGCCAGGAGCTTTCCTAGATCCCTTGCCTCTCAAATTATCTTTCTTCTTTCCAGGCCCCGGGCAGCCTCCAGCTGTAAGGTCCACCCGCAGAGGTCTGCCTGGAGATAGGAACAACTCTGGGTTTGGCTTTGTTCTCTTGGGGGAATGCAAAATTGTTTTCTATCCCACCCACTCAACAGAACATAGTATATAGGCTGAATAATAATAAATAAAAAGGGACTGGGATCCAGAGACACTGTCACAGGCTGGGATGGGGCTACTGTGCACTCAGAACTGGATCTAGGTGTGGGGTGTCCTCTGGACGAGGCACCCACACAGTGGAGACATCTCTTGGTGTGATAGCTCAGCCTATTTGCTACATGACACCCCACTCTGCTATATGCACAGGTCTGGGCCCAGGGCAATCCGAAGAAGAGTGGACACCTGACCTGAGCTGGACCAGTTAAACGCTCTTCTGGAAGATGGGTTGATGTGGCAACCATGGACAGATTTAGCTAGATCCTTAAATGGGGAGGAATAAGGTCAGGGCTGAGGAGGCTGGAACTGAGAAAGAGATGGAGTGGACAAGAAGCAAGAGAGACAGAGAGAGGGAGAAACGGAAGAAAAGCAGGCGGGAGGGAGAAAGAAAGAAGGAGAAGGAGGAGAAGGAAGGGGAAGAAGAAGGAGAGGGAAATGAGATATTCAGAAGGAAGCTGGAACGAGGCCCTGTGGGATGGGGAAGGAGGACGTCAGTTCCCTCAGCTCCTCTTGGCTGCTCAATCTCTCATCCTCTCTGGAATTCTGAGAGACAGCCATGATGCCCTTCTCCAATCAGCCCTCCTGTTGTTGCTTTGCAAACTAGTTTACTAGAGCAAAGTAATTCATTACCCGCATCCAGACCTTCAACTAAGACAATGGCTCTCCAAATTGGTTTTCTTGTGAGTTTAGTCCAATATCATTTGAATCAGGGACACCAAGAACTCTCATATTCTTTATCCCTGGTACAGGGTGCCAGGGGCCACTGTCTGATTTTCAGGCAAAGTGACCCAGGCTCTTGACCTCGGAGCATGTGGCCAATGTCCCTTTGTGTCTGAATGGCTTCATGGAAGGCCATGTAGGGTCAGTGAGAGGTTTTAGCTCTGGGAGGCTAGCTCTTCCCTCAGGTCTGCCCTAGAGGAGGAGGGCTGCCTGGGAGACAGGGTCTCCTACAGGGTCCTGTGGCAGTGCGCATGCCATATTGAAGGGTCTCCCTTGAGTGTCCCTGATCCTGTGGATTCCTGCCGTTGGAGCTGATCTCTACCTGGATGCGGAGCTCTGGGGCACATGGCAGTGCACGAACCATGGCAGAATGCCAAGGCTGGGATCAGTGATGGCAGTGGTCAGTCTCAGCTGTACCTTTGAAGGGGCCAGACCTCAGTATCCTCACATTTGCCCTCAGAGCCCTGGAGGCCTTCCCAACATCGAAAGGGTCCTTGTCCCCAATTCTGTGACTCAGCACTCCACACAAGCTGCCCAAGGAGAACTGACTGCTGCCCGTGGCCCTGTCCAGGTACACTCCCTGACTGCCCCAAGGAATGGATCCTTGGGGTGAGCAGGATGTGCTGGATGAAGTCAGTTCTTGGAGAAGTCCTCTTCCTGGCCTGTCTTGTACTGGGAAGCCTGGATTCATTTCGTAGACAAGGCTGCTCTGTTCCTCCTGGGTCCCTCCACGTACTGAGTACAGGTGGATGAAGGAGGGACAGGACCACACCTTCTTCCATTTGGCACATGCTTCTCGATGATACTGGGAGTTGGTCCTCTGCATGGGTCATCATCATGGCTCAGAAGTCTCCCTCTCACTGGACAGTTACTGTGTCCTATCTACTGCTGTCCCATAACCTTCTCCTGTCCAGGGCACCTTCTTTGATAATAATCCTTCCTCACATCCCCTCCCCGCTCCTCTTGAACACTCGGTATCTTCCCATTGGCTGCTTCCCTCTCACACTATTCTCCCTCTGGAGTCCTTTCTCTGCCTCTCTGGCTGCCTGCTTCCTGCACATCTGTTTAGTAGAGCCCTGGGCCAGGGTTTGGGGGTGCTGGGATCTTCCAGATGTTGACATCTGTACTCTCTGTAGTCCCTGGAGAGGCTGGGTGGCTTTACTCTCTTCCCTGCTGAGATTTGTAGGAGGTTGTGGTTTTCAGACCAAGCAGACATTTGAGAGCATGCTAGCAGCATCCTTCAGAAAGAATCGATCCTCAGGAGCCCAAGCAAGAAGAATGGAGATGCTGGGATTCAGACCAGAACCCACACATGTTTAGGAACTCTGTAGGAATCCAGGGCTATGCCTGAGCCTGAGCTGACCTGTGCCAAGGCAGGACCTGCCCTCATTCATCTATCATTCACCCCTAATTTATTCACTGGCCACTTATTCCTCATTTATCAATTTTTAAATTTTTACATTCATTTTCTTTGCATATTCATCCATATTCATTCACTCACTTAGGTTTAAATTTTTTTCTAGCTTTATTGAGGTGCAATAAACAGAGCACATTTAAAGGGCAGAGTTGCTATTGACAGATGAACGGATACAGAAAATACAGTGCAAACATATACATAAGAGAATTGTTCAGCCATAAAATTATGGATTCCTGTAGTCTGTGGCAACATGCGCAGAACCAGAGGGCATATGTCAAGTGAAATAAACCAGGCACAGAAAGACAGATCTGCGTGCTCTCAGCCATGCGTGGAGCTATGTAAGGTGATCTCACACAATCAGTGGATAGAATAGTGGTGACCAAGGTCTGGGGGTGGGGGCATAGATGGTGGCTGGTTAATGGGCACACAAACACAGCTAGTTTTAGAACTGGATACACAATAGTTCGTTATATATGTCAAAAGAGCTAGAGAAAGGAATTTGAATGTTCCTAAGGCAAACACAAACATATAACAAATGTTTGAGGTGATTTGCTAATTACCCTGACAGTACATACTACATACATATATCAAAAGATCATGGGCTGGAGAGTTTGCTCAGTGGTTAAGGCACTTGGCCTGCAAAACCTAACGACCTGGGTTAGATTCCTCAGTACCCATGTAAAGCCAGATGCACAAAGTGGTACATGTATCTGGAGTTCATTTGCAGAGGATGGAGGCCCTAGTGTGACCATTCTCTCCCTCCCTCTCTCTGTCTTCCTCTCTCTCCTGCCTCTCTCTCCACTAAAAAAAGATCATGCTCTACTACCCAAAATGTGTTTTATGGATCAATTAAAAATGAAAACAACAACTTGAAAAGTTCTGTGATATATCCATTTTTCAAATAATTGATTAGTTCAAATTTTCTAGAATTTATATAAATGGAATCATATTTCTCTTTTGGCTTCTTATATTTAGCATAAAAATATCTCCATTTTATAGCATGTATTGTTACTTGTAATGATTCACTCTTTTTTAAGGATTGGCTAATATTTCATGGTACAGATCAGCTACCATTTGTTTTTTCATTCATCTGCTGATGGACATTTGTGTTGTTTTCAGTTTGGGTCTATTGACATCGACATACTATCATCGCAAGGACCCGGGCTTTTGTTTTCCTTGGGTAAATACTGAGGAGTGAATAGCCACATCTTGTGGTAAGTGTTTAACTTATTTAAAAAAATTGAAAAATGTATTCAGATAGTTGTAGACTCACATGCAGTCTTAAAGAATGCAGAGAGATTCTATGTCACTATTTTCTCTTTTGAAATTTTTATTTTCTCCTCTGTGTGTGTGTGTGTGTGTGTGCTCTGTTGCTGCTAAGAATAAACACCAGATGCTTGTGCCACTGTAGAAGATTGGGGAGGGGGACAAACATAGGAGAAGAGGGAATAATTTGGGAAATGGTGAAACAACATAATCTCAGAGGAACAGAGTTTGTAACTGAGCAATTCACAGGGTGAACTCCAACAGAAGAAACGCACAGCTGAAAGGGAAGTTTGCTTTGTGTTAGGAGGGAAAGTACATCTCAAGGTTATATATAAAAAGTTTAAGTAGTAAGTAACTAATTAGGGAACTTAAAAGCGAGCACATCTGGGGATTGTTTACACAGGCTAATCATGGCAGGAGTTTACATTTGAAAGAGAGAATTGAACTTATCCTATCCAGGGGAAGAGCAGAGTGGAGTTAGCATTTCCAATTTCACCTGTGAAGGTGTCAGAGATTGTGGCTGATGTGCCTATTGTTTTAATGGAACAGATCAGCATCTTGGCTACAGTGGTGAAGACATGAACCTAAACTTGTCACATAACTAAACACACACACAAGATTATACAAATAAAGCTGGGGAAACCTAAATGAGACGGATGGATTGTATCAATATCAATATTGATGGATGTCAATATCCAGGTTTTGATATTATACCAAAGTTTTGCAACATGTGATTTATAGAACACAGCTAGGCAAAAGAAAATGGTGGAGCTGGGAAGATGGTTCAGCAGTTAAAGGCACTTTCTAACCCCAGGAAATCTCTATTTTTTTTTTTAGCTCTAAAGCTTTCTTATTTCAAAATTGTTATTTAAGTGGATCCATACAGTATGCACCCTTTTGATGTTGGAGTTTTTCCATTTAGCATGATTTCCTGAAAATTCTTCCAAGATGTTTCATATATTAATCATCCACTTCTCTTTATTGATAAGTGTGATGATTTAAACAGTATGTTTCCTTAAACTCATGTGTTTCAAGCTTAGTCCCCAGCTAATTTGGTTGCAGCTTGGGAGGTAGGGTCTTCCTGGAGGAGGTGTGTTTCTGGGTTCGAGCTTTTGGGCCCATCTTCCCCTTTGCCAGAACTCAGTTCATGCTCTTGCTACTATTTTCCACTTTCCATGGCAAGAAGTGATGCCCAGCCTCTGCTCCACCATCTTTCCCCTTATTAAGTGTATCCAGGGATGCTGCAAGTAACCAGCCATCATCATCTTTCTTACTTTTCCATAAATATACAAAAGCTTTAAATACAGAGTCACTAAATTCCTTGCTCCTCACAACACATGACTCAGCATGGCCAAATACATCTATTTCATAGTTTTTTTTTTTAAAATAGTTCACACTATGGTTTATCAATGGTCTCTTTGCTATCAGGAAAACTTTAGTAGCAGTAGAGTTGGAGAGACAGCTCCAGATGACACTCAGCCTTTAGAACCACTTGACCATAGCTGCCATCTTGCTGTGTCTTCAACGCGACAGAGTGAGAGCTAATGTTTGTCTCCTTCTTTTTTTATTGTATAGTTTATTTATTCATTATCAAGCAGACAGAGATAGATAGATAGATAGATAGATAGATAGATAGATAGATAGAGTACACCAGGGCCACCACCCCGTGGGTCTGGCCTATGTGGGTCCTGGGGAACTGAACCAGAGGCCTTAGGCACTGGAGGCAAGTGCCCCAACCGCCGAGCCATCCCTCCAGCCCTTGTCTCCTTTTCTTACAAAGGCACTAATCCCATCACAAGGCCCCACCCTCATCACCTCATCTAATCCTAATAACCTCCCAAAGACCCCCTCTCTAAATACCATCATAATGAGGCTCAGGGCTTGAGCATAAGGATTTTGAAGACTTGGCCCATAATATGTGTAAGAGAAAAATCAAATTTTATTTTTGTTTGCATGTGTATATCCAAATGTTGTAGCATTATTCATGAGGTTGTCAGTATACTAGGCCGTGCACTTCTTTTACCAGATTTTTTTATTACAGATTTTGTTTTTGTTTTGTTTTTTGAGGTAGGGACTAATTCTAGCTCAGGCTGACCTGGATTTCACTTGTAGTCTCAGGTGGCCTTGAACACATGTTAATCCTCCTACCTCTGCCTCCTGAGTGCTGGGATTAAAGGTGTGCACCACCACACCTGGCTAGATTTCATAGTTTTTGATGCTACGATGGTATCATCTCCTTAATTTCATTTTCTGATACTGATACCACATTGAAAAGCAATTGACTTTTGAATATTGGTCTTACATTTTAGAACCTTGTCATTTCATAGTTTTTAACAAATAGTATTCATAGGATTTTATTTTTACACAGACCATAGCATCTTGCATGAATAAAGACAAACACTTTCTCCTTTCCACCCTGGGTGCCCCTCTCTCGTTCTAGGATCTTACTTCACCCACTAGAACCTTCAGTGCAACGTGAAGGAGAGAGTAGCCATCTCTGTCTTGCTCTTGCCATGAGGTTAGAGCGTTCAGTTCTCCCTAAGTGTCACAATATTAATGTGTAAAAACAGTTTCTTCAAAGTTACATTTTAATGGACTGACAAAACAACCTTTGATTCTTAGATACCTTATAAACTATGGGTCTTACGGTGATTGTAAGGTTTTACATTTTTAGTCTTTTTGTCATGACCAATTACGCAATTAATTTTTTAAAATGTTAAGTCATCTTGCATTCCTGGAATAAATTCCACTTGGTTATGTTATATTATTCTTTTAATACGTTGTTAGATTCAGCTTGATAAAATTTTATAAATTCTGGATTTATGTTCATCAGGGATAATGTTGTTTTTCTTAATGTCTTTATCTGACTTTGATATTAAGATAATGTTGACTTGATAGAATGAGTCGGGAATATTCTCTTCAAATTTCTGGAAGACTCTGAATTAAATCCGTATGATTCCTTCCTTAATATTTGGTAGAAATCCCCAGGGAAGCCAGGAAGTCGGATAGGTCAGGAGCATGGAACAATCACCAAAAATCCAGGCAGCTGGCAGAGGCAGCATAAGAGAGAGGTCATGTGGGCTGTGACTGACAAGGACGCAGAGGGGGACACATCAGGGCCTTGGCAGGCCACATCATGCTGTATGACAGAGATGCCGCTGGCTATACCTGACATCCATCTACAGAAGCTAAAATTCACTCTGCTTTGGTCCCATCTTTCCTTCTATTCCCTCATCCTCCCTTCTGGGATGGCGATGTTTACCCTGTATCCTTGTATGTTAGAAACATGTAATATTCTTTTGACTGTTTTCCTTGAATCTCAGAGGATACTTTGAACTTGGACTTTTGAACAGTTTGGAGTTGTTGAGACTATTGAAATAGATAGTAGATCAACTGAATGCATTATTTTGCATGATAAAGCAGACAGGAGCCTTTGGGGCTCTGGGGTGGAATGCATTGGTTGGAGATGTGTGTAGGTGTTACAAAGGGTGGACTTGTCATTATGAATCTTGAATGCAACATGATTGGATTAAGGGCATCTAAGAGATAATGCACACATGTCGGTGTATCGGTGAGGGCATTACCAGAGAGGCCCGCCTTGAATGTGAGCGGCACCATCTCATATATTGGGTGGTTGGGACTGAATGGAAAGAGAGCCACACTCTCTCTGCTTCTCACCATCATGATTCGAGCTGCTCTGCTCTGCCACAGACTCTCTGCTAGGATGGACCGAAACCCTTTCTTCCCATGACTTGTTTTGCTCAGGGATTTTGTCACAGTAGCGCAAGCCTGACTAACACGTGTCCCATGGTTCTTAATGCCATGTTGTGAAGACTCACGATGATGGACCTCCAGCCCTAAACTCAGCCTTGAGCTCAAGATGTGTGTGTCTCCCTCCCAACTTAATGTCCACTTTCATGTGTGGAGTGGAGCCACGTGGTCGAAACCCCATCCCAACATGTAGCAGCCCAGCCCCCTGGGTGCTCAAGACATTAGAACTGTATCTTCCATGGACTATTTCTTTTACATGGTGATTGGTTGCGATTGTCAACTTGATTAGAATCTAGCGCCTAGGAGATTGGTAAGGCACACATCTAGGCGTGTCTGTGAGGACCGTCCCAGAAAGGATCAACTGAAGGCGAAGACCTACTTTGAATAAGGTGACACCATCATGTGGGCTGTGGGACCAGATGGAATAAAAGAAGAGAAAGGAGAAAACAACCCTTTCTGTGTTTCCTGGCGGCTGTCCTGATATGCTCCTCCTGACCCTGTCATGATGGACTGAACTCTCTGAAGCCACGAGTAAATAGATCCTTTCCTTTGTCAGTTGTTTCTATCAGATATTTCATCACAGTGAGGAGAAAGTATATACTCTATATGAAAACCATCAGCAATGTTCACAGAAGTAATAATTGGGAAAACGCAAATATGGTCTGAATCTTAACTGATGTTGTTGGATTAATGAGGAAGTACTTAAAAGAGAAGTATCATGATGTCTTCTATTTATTTTCAAATAGACACTCTCCAAAACAGGATGAGAGAGAGAGAGAGAGAGGGAGAGAGAGAGAGAAAGAGAGAGAGGTTCTGAGGTTCTATTGGGCACACACTCTGGAGGGTGGAACAATCAATTATAAACATAGAGAAATAATTGATGAACTTAGGTGAAACATTTACAGAATCAGTTGTGCTATTGTTTCAATTTTTATGTTGACGATGTTCAAAATAAAAAAAAAATTGGGAGCAAGCAACAATGAGACAACAGAAAGGAGTACATAAATAAATAAATATTCTAAGACTTCAAGAGAAATGCTGAATTCTGTTTTCTTGTTTCCCAGATAAGATGAATTGGCTATCTGTTGGCTTTTTTTGAATAATAAGAGGTGCACATGAAACCCATCAATTCTCACATCTGTTCTAGTCCTAACCACTAATGTCTCTGGCCCTCACTTTATTCTCCCAAATTTGTTTCCTTGACATGGCCTTCTTCTGCTAGCTGTGCCCTCTCTAAGCCCTGGTCTGTTCTCCAGAGGCTGAGGAAAGGATAAAGCAGACTCCATCTCTTTTTTCCTGGAGTGTGGGGTGCCTGGAGGGGCACTGTTCATCTGCAAGCACTTGGCTTGCATATGTGACATATACTTGCAATGTGACATGGTTCTGTGGATCAATTTATAATAACAAATATTTCTGAGCATGATTTACGAAAGAAACTTTTGTTGTTTGTTGAAAAAAGGAGTAGAAAATACTTTAAAATGGATTTGATGTGTTTTTCTCATTGATTCAGGGCAAAAAAAAGCTATTATGAGATTTAGTTTTTTTTAAACAAAAGACTAACAGCACACTACTTTCATGGGGTTTTCTGCTTATTTGTACAACTTTAAACCATATTACTAGCTAAAAACCAATATAATGCAATTCATAAGGCAAATATAAGAGAAAAACAAATATAATAACCGATATTTTGAAATGGAGAAGTGTTTGCTCTTGGCTATTTTTTTTTTTGTTTTGTTTTGTTTTTCTTTTTTAAGCGAAACTGTGCCTAAAGTATTAATTGTACTAAAACTGTATTTTAATTTTTGTTTTAATAGAAAATATTCTAAAGCTAAAATACAATACATTATTATCAGATTTGGAGTTCACGATACAACTGTAGGGGGTGATTTTGTTTCTTTTGCATGCTTTCTAAGATGAGTCTTTTAAAGTCAAACTATGTTTAAAAAGATACAGAACTAGGGTGGTGGCTCAGTGGGTAATAACACTTGCTGCACAAGCATGAAGGCCAGAGAAGACCCAAGTTCAATCCCTAGCACCTACATAAAAAGCTACGTGTGGCCATGCGTAACCCCAGCCATGTGGAACACACAGACGGGAGAGTCGCTGGGCCTGCTGCTCAGCCAGGCTGACTGAAGACAGCAGCTCTGGTTCAGTGAGAGACTCAGTCTCAAGGAAAGGATGGGGAAGAGCAGTCAAGATGGACACCCCCCCATTCTCCTCTGGCCTCTGCACATATGTGCATGGGCTTCATGGATCTGCACGCACCGGTGTATACACACCTCCCAATGAGACTTTGGAATGAGAATGTATTATTATACATTCCCATTTATTCATTCATTCATTTATTAAACTGAAATGCCATCATTTTCCATCTGAAATTTTTGTAGGCTTTTAAAACACTTCCACAGTTTTTGTTAGCATCGTACTATTGCAAAACTTTGGAGTTCCTGTTCAGCCAGACAGTTATGTTCATTAAGAAATGCACACATCTTTTATGCTTAATACTTGTAATTGGGCATAAATTAAATATTAAATTTTAAAACAACCTTTCCAATGGTTCCCCAGACCCGAAGTCATGGATGACAAGATCCTCCATGTCTCCAGTGTTTCTTCTCTTTTGTATTCCAACCCCATGACCTCTTTATAATTCTAGAAGACACTCAGGCTCCCATGCTTTCTGGTTTCCCTCCACAAACACTCTTCCTCAGACTCCCACTTATTCTGAGTCTCTTGTCTAATGTTACCTCTTATGAAAAAAAAGGCTTCTACACTCACTGGTTATTCTATTTTCTTTTATTTTGGTCCTGAAATCTAACTACAGGACTATCTAGCAAAACATCTCTGGGACAAGGGTAATTTCTCTCTCTCTCTCTCTCTCTCTCTCTCTCTCTCTCTCTCTCTCTCTCCCTCTCTCTCTCTCTCCTTATCCTCATGACCCATTCCCCTTATTTCTTTTAGCAATAGATTCCTCTCTCAATTTAAGCTGGCCACGTGACCATTGGGGAGGTAACTGCATTTCTCTGACTCTTACAGCTAAGCAGGCTCACAGAGCTCAGTTTGGGTCATGCGAAGGGACTAGAAGTGATGTGTGCACTCGTGCTGGTCTTTCCCCCTTCCCACCTCACCTGTGATCATTTAGCCCAGCCAGTTTTGACAGCGAGGACCACACCCTGCGTGATGGCAGAGAAATGGAACAGAAAGATCCAGAGATCCTGAGCAGAGCTGTGGATCATTGTGCCCACTGGTGATGAACTCCACACCTCCCTCTGAGCTGTCTTGAGAGAGAAGCCGACTTCTGTCTCGCTGGGTCACTGTATGTTGGAGCCTCTTTGTTCTGGCACCTTGTTCAGAGCTCAAGTTATGCAATCGTTTCTCAGATGTGTGAACCCGAGCTACTTCTTTCCTTTCTCCATGCCTGTGTGTCATCATACTAAATGCAAATGACAGTAACATCTATTCCACAGCATTCTGGTGAGGGGTGAATGCATCTATACATGGATGGGACTTGTAATGGATGCTCAGTACCTGTTGCCCATTTATTATTATAACTTATTCATCCTCACAACTCTACTTACTGCCTGGCAAGATACAAAATGTGCATTTGTTTACTCGTCTGGATCATCTCTTTCTACTGAGTTGTGACTTCACCAAGCAGGCTCTCTGCCTGGCCTGCTAACAGCCACAGCCCTGTTCTAGAACAGAGCCTGCCCAGAGTAGAAGCCCAAGAAATACATGTCAACGCTAAGTGGCCAAGAGGGCTCACATGTTTCCTTGTTATTCATGCTTTTCTTCCTTCCATCACCGATTACTCGCTCACTCCACTCATAGCGACTTGGAAACCATAGACAGCCTGTTTCTTTAGCCCAGCTCAGGATCAGAGTAAGCATGATTCACTCCTGTTGAAGAACAGGCCTGGGGCCTCTCATGGACACTTTCTTTTTCCTATCTCTGGGGACAGCTATGTCCTCCAGTTTCCTCTGCCAACTTGCTTATGGGCTGGGACTTGAGCTGCATCCCGGTGCCTGGTCACTGTGTTCTGTCCTCTGCCTGAAGCAGCAATCCTGTCTCCTCCCAGCCTTCTCCCTGTCCTCACTATTTCTCCAGGCTACCCAGACTTGGACCAGAGCTTTGCTGGGGTTTTGACAAAGAGAAACAAATCTGCTGCCTTTCCCCCCTTGCCCACCTTGCCTTGTCATTGGCACATTGGGGGAGCATGTGTGATGTGTGCAGCTAGGAGTGAGCTGTTCTCTCAGGCAGGGCTCACTGATCACACACTGGCATCACTCGTTGGGCTGTGCCAAGAGACCCAGTCTCAGTTCTCATACTGCTGATGGATTGTGGGAGACAGATGTGCCGCATTGTCTTAAATATGTAATTAAACACTATACTGACTGGGGTGAGTGAACAAAGTAGTTTATGATGCTCTGAGAACATATAGCATGAAGGTGTCACGTAATCATAGAGTCATAGAAGTGACATTTGAGGGGGAGAGCAGTGAGCAGTGGCATTTGATTAGGGAAGAGGGGTGGGTGTGGAACGCAGAAGATATTACAAGTAGAAGGAAAACAGGTGCAAAGAGCCTGTGTTCAAAGGAACAGAGCAAGACAGCATGGCTGGACAGAGAGACCGAGGCTGGACGATGCAAGTTCTTGTTGACTACAAGAAGGATTTCTGTCTTGAAGAAGAAAAGGATGCCACAGTCACACTGTATCTTGAAAACCTCAGTTGGACTGTGAGTGAAGCTAGTAAGAAGAAAGCAATAAGAAAGTGATGAGATACACAAGAGACCTATCACCACAGCAAGTCAGATAACTCAGGGAAGGTCAATGGAGACAGACACCAACAATACCCAACACAACCCAAAGCAGAAGTCCAGAGACATTTAAGATCTCAACAATAAAGCAGACTTAAAACTCACCTACCAGAACTCAGGGAACTGAGCAGAAGAGGGGGCAGAAAGAATGTAAGAGGCATAATGGAGGAGACTATCCAGAGACATTGTCCCCCTCAGCCACAACACACAAAGGGGGAGGAACCTGACTACCTCTAGAGCAATTCATAACCCCCTACCCCATGGATTGATCCAGTATGCCCACTGAGAGGATCCCCAGTGGATTGGGGACAGGGAAGAGGGAAATGGGGGTACCATCACAACATTTGCTCATACAATGTATCTAATTATGGATAATAAAGATATGTTTAAAGATGCCAACGCTCTGGCCCGGTGGTGAGGATGGAGGAAGAGAGAAGTAGGCAGAGTTCAGGAGGTGCAAGTGATAGAGTCCTGGCCACAGTGTCCACGGGGTGGACTCAGAGGGTGAGGGCAGAGCGATGTGGGAGTGAGGTCTAGGTTTCTGGTTCATTCTTTGCGTTAAAAAATGTCAGGGGCTGGAGGGAAAGATCAGGAGCTTTGTTTTGGATTTGCTGAGTACTATGGTCCTTTTGTGATGTAAGACAGGTGGAGATGGGAGCCAAAACTGTAAGGAGAGAGCTGGAGAGATGGCTCAGCGGCAAGGCGCTTGCCTGCAAAGCAGAAGGACCTGAGTTCAATTCCCCAGTACCCACAAAAAGCCAGATGCACAGGGTGGCACATGTGTCCGGACTTCTTTTGCAGTAGCTGGAGGCCCTAGCACACTCATTCTCTCTCTGTGTCTTCCTCTCTCTCTCAAATAAATAAATAAATAAATAAAATATTTTTAAAAATACATATGTATGCGTCAAATGCATTTACTCACATAGAATTTATTGCAATATAGTTTAGAAGAGTTAAAAACCTGAAAGCAGGATAAATGCGCAACACTATACAGATGCTTCTCAACTTAGGATGGGGTTGGGTCATGATGAACTTAATGTATTTAATACACTGAGCCTATGGAACATCACAGCCTTGCCACAGAGTACTGTGTAGGGTCTCACTGTTCCTTCCTGTGAGGGTGTAGCTGATGGAATAAAGCAGCCACCCAGTGTTGTAAAAGGCTTATATGGAATTTCATTAGCCCAAGAAAAGGTCAAAATTCAAAATTTGAAGTATAAGTTCTACCAAATGCATGTCACTTTCTCACCATTGTAAAGTAAAAACAAAAATTTTACACAGTCCGTGACTTAAAAGAGTGCATATATAGTATGTGTATATGTACTATAGATAAATATTAGACTGTATTATAGATATTATAGTGCATATGAAAGACTATATTGTCATAGTAATTCTTGAATGACACTCTGATTGGATTGAGAGATGTCTAGGATACAGTAAAGCACAGCTACAGTTGTGTCTATGAGAACATTTTCTGAAAGCCTAACTAAGAGGGGAAGGCCCACCCTGAATGTACATGGAGCCCTCCCTTAGGCTGGGGGCCAGGATGGGATAAAAGGAAAAAAAAAGAAGAGAGTGTGTTATTAAAGGAAGGTTTTCTCTCTGCTTCCTGGCCACCATAACGTGAACTCTGCCACAGTGGGGCTGAAACTGAGCCAAAATTGAAATTTTCTTCTCTAAGTTGTTTATGATGGGGTTTTTTTTTGTCACAGAAATGAGAAAGCTATGTATGTTAATATAAATAAACTGCATGCAGAGATAGATAAACTGCAAGTTACACATAAACAAACGAACCTATTTACCTGAGAAAGGCATATGTGTTTATGAATACAGTGATGGTTTGTGAATCCTCACATGCTTGGCAATGGTTTCCCTGGAAGGAAAGAAAGAATCTAGGGGGCTGGAGTGGGTGGAGAGTGTTGAAGGCAGATTCGTATTTTCTTCTGAAAACTTCTGCATTGTTTTTGAATTAGGCATTCTTGTATTAGCTTAGTAGTAATAAGGAAAATTCACCAAAAAAAAATATCAAAAGGGGAAATCCAGAGATGACTTCCACTGAAAGAAACCCAGAGGCTAAAGGTTGGCTCAGCTGGCTATGGCCTGTTTCAGGTTGGCTAGGGAAGGGCCATTCTGAGTGTGTCTTCTTGCCCTCAGTTCTCATGGCCCCTTGGCCTGCAGGTTGGATACAGGTTGTTCCTGCATGGGACAGGCATGGAGGCTGGCGGCCTGCAGGAAGATCTGCCACATCAGGAGGGAGGCCTGGCAGTACCATGGGTGCTCTGACCTTCCGTTTTAAAGTGTGTTGACACCCCTATTCATTCTCATAGCCTGGCAGAATATTTTCGAATAAATCATGAGCATGGCAGTTACATTCTCTAAACCACACTGGAAAAAGGATTATGGTATTTACTGTGGGGACAGCAAGATTGATTTTCACCCAGAAAGTCTGCCAGGTTCTTGATTTAGGGAGCCAGTGATCAGCACAGGTTAGCTCTGAATTATATCGACTGCTTCCACAGGTCCCTCACCTGTTCTGGAAGACATCTGAGGTGGGACAGGCCCGGAGTAACTCACTCCCTTCGTGATGGTCCACCATACCATGGCCGAAGCAGAGCTCACTGTCCCACAGTGGCCTCCCTCCATACCTTCAGGCCCACTCTCTCTTCCCCTATCCCTGTCCCCTGCCACATAAAGTCCAGGGCAATGCCCTAAAGCTCTCTGTGAGGGAGCCTTTGCCAATTTCTGCTCCAATTCCCTTTTCTCCCATCACTTATAAGCGAGCTAACACCATCTCTGGGTCAACTTTGTCACCTCTGCTTTTTATCACCTTACTCATCATTCACTTAGACTATTTCTGTTTCCTCTGTGTCTTGTGTGAAGCCCAGATCACAGGTATAGTTGATGGGAACTGGGTATTTAATCCAGGTGTGACTTACTTGATGTAGTCTCCCAGGACACTTGTGGCCTTGAAACAGGTTACTTCATGTGAGGGTTAAATTCTATTTTAAAATTGCTCAGATTAGGAAATAAGTAAGAGACATGGTGGTTAAGTGGTTCTATGAAGGCATAGGGATTGATGGAGGGAGGAAGACCTTTCCCTAGAGTGCATGGCCTTTGGTTGGCTGTCCATGGGGGCTGCTGACGCACGCATCTACCCTGTTGCCGTTAGCCTCAGACATTGGAACCCAGCTTCATCAGCTTTCCAACATGGACTGAAGACCAGCGGCTCTTCGGGAATCTTCTAGGTCTTCAGTGACAGGTTGGGACTGCTGAGGCATCCAGCCTCACGTACTGAGCAGCGACCGGGTTCTCAGACTCTCCAGCCTGCAGACAGTCATTGTTGGACTACCCAGCCCAGACCCTGTATGCTGGTCTAATAAATCCTCTTTATTAGTATATTCATCGATTGGTTCTGTTCCTCTAGAGAACCCTGACTAATATGAAGTTAGCTAACTAACTGAGTTGAATTCAGTTTTAGATTCCCCTTGCCCCAGACCTAGCCTATTGTTAGGAATGAACATGTAGCTAACTTGAGGTTACTTCTGTAGGGATCCCTAAAGGAGCGGTGAACAGTGACCAAGACCACACATCCTGCAAGTCAGTGGTGGGCACTGGGACAAACCACGATCTCAGTTATGCTATCGATGCTCAGCCACCAGCCATCTACTCATACCAGGTCCCCTGCCGTGGATCCAAGCCTGCCCTGTTTCCTCTTAGACCCTCCTCTCTGAAGTCATCTCTTTGCTTACTTTCCTTCGTGAGAGTCCATTGAGTTTAGATTGGTTTCTGGTTGTTGCCCATCCCCCACTGGGTCATTCAACTCTTCCCCCAACTCCCCACTGCATTGCTTCCAGAGTCCTTTCTGACAGTGGTCATGCTGTCTGGATCTTCTGCAACTCAGGCTGCAGTAAAGCACTGCCGTACACCGAGGTGCTGGTGAGGAGTGCGGCTTGAAAGATAGACCCTGGCCCTGGCTCCCACTTTTAGTTCGGTGAGCTTGGGCAAGTCAACTTATGCCTCTCAGTTTTGGTCTTAAATTATAACAGCTAATTTCATATGGTTGTTGAAAAGTAACCTGTGTCAAGGTGATGTGTGCCCTTGGTGATTATGTAAAGTCATAACCTTGATTAAATACACAATTATCTCCAACTATAAAGCCTTACCATGGAATCTCTGCTGAGTTTGCCACACCCAACAGGTGGATTCCTTTGACTCTGCTCCAAAGGCTCTTCCCAGCTCTCCCTTGGCTACCCTGGCTCATGGGGGGCTTTGGTGTCCCTAGGCACAGCTGTTTTCTATCAGAAACCCCTTCACCTACCATGGGTGACCCACTCCTTGTCACCCCTTCATCCCATTCACCATGGGTGACCCACTCCTTTGTCAGTCTAAACTGGAGGTCTGGCCTTTCTTATAATTTTTTTCTTTTTTTACAGTTTAGTCTAGAAGAAACTTGGACTTCGGATAACACTTTCCGAAATGTTCCAGATTCTCAGAAGGGAAGACAGCAGGATGTTAGGAAGAGGAACTGTTAACTCCTGCACACACCAAGGGCCCAGCTCCCTCCTGGGCACCCACAGCACAGCCCCATTCACAGGATGAAGACCTGCTCAGCTCAGAGAGAGGCTGAGCCCCTCTTGGGACCAAACATTTCTGAGAATGATTGTCATTGTCTTTTCAAGGGAAACCCCAGTCCATGGGTGGTGGTTGGCAGTAGACTTGGCTTCTCAATCTCCAGTGTCTCCCACCTAAGGGTGCCCAGGGTCCCTCCAGTTCTCTGTTCCAGTGAGGTAAAGGACGTAAGTAACATCTGCTTGCTCTCCCTCAGGTCAGTTCTCCTTTTTCCATAAAGAACTTTCCAGAACAGCACTCATTCCCCAGGGCCTGCCCCATTGACAGCACAGTTCATATGGAAGCTTCTGTCATGGTCCTCCCATGATCCTCCACGCATGGGGGAGAGAGACAAGAAAGTCTCAGGGCTACAGGACAGGGGACATCCATCTCTCAACTCCAGCTTCGCAATAGAACCCTTATGTTCTGAGTTGAAAAGATTTGTGTGCACGTTAATGGGGATTTCACAGTTTTCTCCAAGAACAACCGGTGAGTATTAGTGTTACTGGAAAGCGCATCACGGTGGTGATTTTTCTAAACTAGGGAGCGTGCACACCCTAATGTTTCACACAAGATTCATGGGAGGGAACACACAGGACTTGTGACTTTTATAACAGCAGGGTCCTCACTCCCAGGCTCCAAGCACTATGTGTCCAGCGGCAGTGAGCATGACTCCTGTCTCTACAACATCTCAGTTCCCTCAAAAATGTGGAACCCCAGAAGGACCCCTGGCTTCCCCCGACTTATCTCCAGGAACCATTACCCTTCCCATCACACGCCCCCCCCCAGGCCTGCCTCGCTTGGCTTCCACCTTCATATTTTTAACAGTTTTCAAACTGTACTCAATTGATTTGTTTTTGGTGGAAGAGTTCCAATCTCATGAATCAAGTGTACTCTCCAGTCTGAACCTCTTATTCCTGTGATAAAGCCTTCTGGAAGCTGCACAGGCCCTGCCTCCTCTGCCTTCACACAGCTCCATTAAAATGATTCAGACTCGTGCCCACCAAACCCTAATGGCCCAAATCAATGATTCCTTTCTCCACGTGGGGTTCACGAGTGCCTCTCGCTCCCTCATGATTTCCACACATCAGAACCACCTACAGGGGAGCTGAGGTGCAAAGTGATTAAAATAATCGAGTTCATATGAGCTGGCATCAAGGTAATTATAAAGTAATTCAATTAATTAAAAATAAGATGTAACGCAAGTTCATCAATAGCTCAGCTTAGCCGAGATGATATATTGGACTAGAATTGTGCTTCTAGTGCCTGCCTGTGGAGTTGAAGTAAGCTCAGCATTCTCCACTTTCAATGGCAGTTCATGGGATTTCCTTTCATCTACTAGCTGTCACTGTGGTAGATGTATTGTCCCCAATAAGCAATAGGCATTATTACCAAAGGAGGGGCAGGAGTAGGAGGGCAGAGGCTTCTCTACAGATTCAGAAAACAATGGCCAATGTAAATAATATTTAATGCGCCTAATGGATACCTAATTATCTTGAGATATTGAGCTACTAGTAAACCTGAAAGGCTTTAAAAAAAACCTGATATTGGTGAGAAAGCCATTACCCTACTGCTTGCACCAATTTCAGCTAATTATGTGACAGCAACGATTTATTGCTGATGAAATCTTCCATCCATTTCTGATCATTTGCTGACATCTATTCAATGTGGGTCATCCTGTCAAATCCCTGTCAGGGCGTTTGTGGGAACGTAGGGTCAGAGGTCTTTACCCAGCAGCAGTGTCAAAGGTCAGAGGTCTCTGGGGCTTTTTTTTATAGTTTGGATCTGGAGTGTCCCCTGAAGGACACCATTCTCATGTGTGGAAGGCTTTGTTCCCAGTCTGTTGGAAGGTGATCGTACCTTTTGTAGGCAGGGCCTACTGGAAGGAAGTTAGGCCATTGGTCAAGTGACCTGAAAGGGACTTTTGGAACCTGGCCTTCCTTCCTGTTTTTGCTTCCCAGCCAGCATGAAGTGAGCACCATTGCTCTACTATGCACTCACTGCCACAGTGTGCTGCCTCACCACAGGCCCAAGACCACACAGGCCAACTGACTCTGGCGACACCTGAGAATCTGCAAACCTTCTGACTCTAAGTTGGGCTCTCAGGTGTTTTATTAGAGCAATGCTAGCTGACTGCCATTCCAGGTCCTGTGGATTGAAGCTATCCTGAGTCTGAAGGAAAATGATGAATTGCAGTGACTCTTTAGCTAGGTTGCGTTTATGCCAGCCACCTGGGAAGCTTTGAAAACTCATACGCTTAGCTCATGCCTACCACCAGATAATTAAATAGAATTCTCTGGCAGGGGAACTCGGGGCTTATAATTTCTTTGTACTCCTGGAGTGATCCCAGCATGCATCAGAATGAAAACCATGGGGGTCAGCTGGATATTACATCCCCTGCCCTATCAATGGACCAGCCCTAACCACTGACCACCCTCCCAACAATGGTGCTTGCTCAGAGTTTCTCATCCCTCTGTTTCCATTCACACCCTGGGATGGTTGTTCAGTGTTCCTAATGGAAGACTCCAACCTCTCCCAGCCAGCCTGACCTCTCTGATCCTGCTCGGTGGTCCCTCTCTTCTCTCACTCTCCTCCTTCTCTGTCTTTCCCACATTGAGCTTGTGACTCAATTATTCACACAACAGACAGTGCCCAAAGGGTCTCCTCCTCTGGCCAGCTCCTACTGCTCAGGACTGGCATATGGCTTGGGATGTTATTCAGTTGCATAGAGGCAGGGCCGACGGCTTGAGCTGTTGCATGTGCAGTGAGTGCCCAGGGCACTGAGCACTTTGCACGTATTTAGCAAGGTAAATTGAATTAGACCATCGGATCTGTATGAAAAGGCCATGGGGTTCAGACCTTGGAGGACAAAGCAGTCATATGGCTGGTAAATTTTTGAGAATCCACTTGATGCTTGCAGAGGCAATATGGCCCAGAGGAGCAGGTGGGTTGAGGGATATTGAGAGGGCCAGGGGACATGTGGTGTCCTGTGGTGTGGAGGGACATGGGAGTGGGTGTGACGATGTACTTGGAGGCATGTGGTATGTGTGTGTGGAGGGGGGTGTTGAAGACTAGAGGACACCATTCTCATGAGTGTGAACACTTCCACACAGGACATTTGTCTTGGAGGGAAGACCTGTAGTGAGGTCATGGGCATTGCTTCTGGTATGAGTCCCATTCATGTGAAATTTTAGACAGTGTAACTGGTTTAGAGAGACAGAGAACTAGAGAACAGATACTTGAGGGTGGGGACAGAGGGAGCCATGACCACAAGGCCCAAAGGAAAGTTGGGGTGTAAGATGAGTTTATGGTCTAGATTATGGAGATGGTTGTGCAGATACACGCACTTCAGAGCTCATCAAACTTCGTGCCTTAACCATGGGAAGCTTAGCATAGAACAACCATAACTTTTAATTAATTTTAAAAGTTAGTGAAACTTGCTCAAGCATTAAAAACCAGAAAGAACAAGGCTCCCGAGAGGGCATCTAGCTTCTAAGCTGGCTTCCCTGCTCCCTATTGGGGCTGGTTTGGGGAAAGTGGTTTAAGATTGCTCTGAGCCTCAGTTTTTCATCTGAAAAGTGGGAATGATAATCTGATTACTTTGTTATGGTTATGCAAATGAGTAAGGCAGTAAGTGAGGTACAAATATGCCAAGTCCTTCTGACAGAGCCTGGCGATTCTGGTAATCAGTGTCAAGGTTCAAGGTGCCCATACCTGTGCATTTCTGTACACAGGAGTATGAGGTGTGATTCCCTGTGTCTGCCTGTGTTGGCGAGGAGGTGAGGTAGATATCCCAAGTTCACCTGTAAATCTCCCTCCTCCCTACCATCCACCAGCCTCCATCTCCTCCTCCCCAGGAGATGGCATGGCTATTGATTTTTTTTTGTAAGTTACTAAACTGCTACATTTACTGACTCATTCTGTCTTTTATCATATCCAATAACACAGTGCACTTTGGAAATCACGTTGCCTTGGTTCCTCCATGGCTTCTTCAAATCAAATTTATTTTACCATTGAAAATGTCAAAAGGATTCAGCCAAGGGAAACCTGAAGAGTTCTGGGGTGGCGGGACCCTGAAGCTGTCTCTCCAGCTGCATGAAGGAGGGCAAAGCAACCCCTTGTGAGTGGACTCCACCTGGGGAGAATGGAACCTTTAGCACTCTATGGTCCAGCTTATGCTGGAGGAGTCAAATAGGAGTGGTCTTGGGGGTCAATATTGTGCTGTCCTCAGCTTTGGAAAGGAAAACAAGGAGTTGGCAGGGGCAGGTCTTTGGGGAGTTCACCATAGGAATACAGACTTCGGCCAGTGTTGGAGCTCTCAGCCTCAGCTCTCATCCTCAGCTCAGATCTCAGAACCATGACACAGAATTCACAGGTGGGCCTCGGGACTGAGTCCCAGCCCTGCTGCTTCCCCAGTGTGCAACCTTGCTTAGGTCTTATCTGCTCTGAGAGTCTCTTGGCTATAAGGCTAGCTCACACACTGTCCCTACATCCAGTTCTCTGTAATATATGTTGATTCTGAACTTGAATCTAGACCCTGTGAGGGCATCTGGATATTTTTAGGAAATGATCACAGGTGTGCAAGGATCACATTTTTTGGGCCTAGAGTGTTGGTTTTCCAGGTTTTCTGAGGAGAAAGATGTCTGTAGAGAAGATAGTGCTCAATGTACCTTTATAAAGCACCTAGTGTGTGGAAGTCCTCTGTTCTGGTCTTGGGGAAGCACAGAAGATACAGGTGGCCAAGTCCCTAATCCTGAGACTTACCCCCTTATTGAGACACCAGCATAGCAGAAGCTTGTAGGACTTCAGGGTTTGTGTTAGAGGGACCAACCAGGTGTGAACAGAGCACTTGAAAGAAATACCTGGGTTCTGGTAGGTGTCCTCTGGACAGGTGCATCCAGCGGTCAGTGGTGGAAGCAGGAATGGAAGAAGGACCCTGGCAGATGGAGACCTGACAAGATGAGGCTGACATCAGTCAGAGCCAATGGGCGACATTCTGATGTCAGTTGAGGATATAGATGGAGGTTTCTTTCTGGAAGGAAACCTACGAGTGTTTTAACATGGTATGCCTGGAGTCTCCAAGGCCACCCTTCCTGCTTGGTGACTTACTAGGAGGACCCAAAGGACTTAGCATGTAGTCACACTTATGGCTAAGATCTGTCACAGAGAAAAGATTCAAAGAGCAGCAAAGGGCATAGGCATGTGGAGGGAAGTCAGGAGAAGGCCAGGCTGGTATGAGCACTTATGGATGACCTCCAATTGCAAGTCATCACAACACATGTGAAATGCTGCCAACAGAGAAACTGAGTAGGAACTCTGTGCTGGGGACTTTATGGCATGAGACTGGCTATAAAGATACCTAACACTCAAATTCTAGACTTGAAGAAGAAGAAGAAGA